>JAHBCN010004332.1:60000-65276 GCA_019359885.1 Listronotus oregonensis | reverse complement strand
ACCGTTTTCAGAAGAGCGTTGGGGTATAAAAAATTGACGAAAAATTGAATACTGATTGAAAAATTGTGGAAATTTTAATACAATAAATATTCTGGGAATGTAAGAAATTTTATATGGGTGAATCTTTTAAGTATACTTTTTTCATATGCTCTCCAGCTATACAAAAATACAATCACAACTTAACCGGAGTGG
Organism: Listronotus oregonensis; assembly: GCA_019359885.1. Classification (NCBI taxonomy): domain Eukaryota; kingdom Metazoa; phylum Arthropoda; class Insecta; order Coleoptera; family Curculionidae; genus Listronotus; species Listronotus oregonensis. The sequence goes on along the minus strand of JAHBCN010004332.1, from coordinate 65,084 downwards.
ATGATTTTCCCAAAAAATTTAAAAAGTTCTATGTCTGCTTATCTTTTAATGTTTTGAGTTAAGGTTATTGAAATAAATGACTTTATTTTAAGTCGTTTAGTTTAAAAAATAAGAGGTATTACTAGTTTTATGCAGATGAAACAAGCTTTTCCGACATCCGTTCTACCGGAAATGACTGAAAATGTTGAATTTTAAATGAGACATCCTGTATATTTTTTTGTTTTTTGTTCGTTTTTTTTTCAATTGTGTGTTTTTTTGTTCCTTAAATTCAAATTCAGCTTACAACTGTACAAGTATTAAATCCTACAAATACGGTAATAAACATAAAACCACCGTTTTTAAAAAACCGATTTAGTCAAAAAGAAAATAAAAAAAATTTTAAAAAAAAGAAAAAAGGTGGTTTTTACATTTTGATGTCTTTAGAATGTTTGAAAGTGATACGTTTTATTTTTTTCTTGGTAGAAAATATAAATTTTAAACCCTGGTCAAAAAAGTTTAAAAGGTAAAATTTTTAATTTTTTTAAAAAAAATTTTAAGAATTAATTTATCCAAAAAAAATTTTATTAAAAAAAAATTTGGATTTAGAAATAAGGTTTTATATAAACCAAAAAAATCACAGGACATCCCATTTAAAAAATAAAATTTTATGATATCGGGAAATTAATTAAATTTTTATTTATGCAAAAAAAACGTTTTATACAAAAAACAACCCTACCAAGTTTTGTTATTACGATATAGAAAAAAGAAATGGCAGCCAGGAAGTAATTTCGTGGGCACCCAGTATGTTTTAAGCCACCATAATTTAGTTCAAAATAACCAAAATCAAATTGAAACCATTTTAATTTGTATTTTTATTGCGGCTGCATAATAGAATATCTTACAAACAAGATACCGTTTTCAAGCCGGCTTTTGCACAGAAGATAACTTAAGAAAAAAAGAAGGCAACTACGTGGACGACGTCTTCAAAAACAAATCTCATTGGGATCAATTGCCATTATTTTTTGTATGTGTTACCGCTAAATTTGTTTAATCTTATTGCGGATTTATCTACAGATCCAAACAAGTTTAGTAGTCAGCCAATGATGGAAGTTGATTGAATTTATATAGTTTTTTTATATTATTATTTAATTGTTATTTTTCTTTTGTTTTTTATTAAAATTACATTTCGAAAATTTGCTATTTTTTAAAAAATCAATCAAGATTTGCAAATCATCTTCGCAAACTTTGTATTTCGAAATATGATGTGACCAGCTGTCCGTATCATAAAGGATTTTTTTTAAAAAAGTTTATTCCAAATTTGATGTTAATTAATTTCGCTCTAATCAAGTTAAAAAATAAAAGATTTTAATGTGGTAATTTATTACCTGTTGAAATTAATTTATTTCCAAAAAATCCAATAGTGGAGGTATTTTAATATCAAAAAAGTAATGGAAAATGTTTAAAAATGCAATTTTTGCCCATAATTTTGATTTTTTCCTTTTTTGTAAATTGACCACTGTTGAAATACCCAATCTACAAAAAAGTTCCCAGTTTTGAAAATTTGGGGTTGGGTGTTATTTGTAGATATCGAAAAAGCGTTAAAATGAAAAAATATTTTAGCAAAAAAATGTTTTCCCTAGGTATTCCATTGTCGATCAAAAGAAACCTTACTTTATATAGTATAAAAAAGTTTGATTTAATTAAAAATAATACACAACTTGCTCCAGGTATACGTCAAGGGTTATTTCTCAAGAATCAATTTTATCACCTTTATTGTTTTACTTTTACTCTTATGATTAAATCGTTTACGGGACAACCAGATATCTTGTATTCAATATGCTGATGATATTGCTGTATACTCTATAGAAGACAATAAAGAAAATATATTTTAGAATTAAACCATATTACATATTCTTAGAAGAATGGTTTTTTATTAAGGCATTTACTATTCACAGTAGTATTTATACCAGACGTAGAAATAATAATAAAAAATAATATAACCTTAAATGAATTAGACTTTCCTATCTCTAACTGCTAGAAATACTTAGAAATTTACTTGGCCCCAAACTTTAATAAAGAGAACAAATAAAGCATATCATAAACAAATGTGAAAAAGGTATTAATACCTTAAAACAAGGATGTTTTTTTTTATTGTGGGGGATCAGGAAATATATTTTTTTTTTGGGGCTTTTATAAGACCAATTATAGACTACGGTAGCATTTTTTTATTATTCTGCTAAACGTCATCTCGTAAAGCTTGATGGGCTACAATAAAGGCATTAAGATTTTGTTTGGGGAGTTATAGAACCCCGTCCACTATGGAAATTATGGTTAAGAATCTTGATTTACCTTACCAGCCTGGACCAGCCATGAGCAGCGAGAAATAGAAAAATGTTATTAGAAAATGCTTTTTTTTATAGCCTATGATACATCAAAATATAGTAAAAGTGTAAAAAAGTAAATATTCCTTAAAAAATAGATGTTAATATTCAGATTTAATTTAAAACTTTTACTTATTAAAAAGTATACTAAAACACACAAATTTAAGAACACAAAGAAAAATTGTTTAAAAGGATATTTTTTATAGCACGGGTAATAATATAAATTATTAAATGAAATCCATTATACGTTAGCATACAAAGAGGTTTGTGCTTTATTGCATTTAAAATTATAATTTCCCTTGTGGCTTGTTTATGTCGTAATCCTTTTACGATGTCATCTTTTTACAGAAATGCTTAACTGCGCATTTGTAATAAAACATTTCAAAATAATTTTAGCTTAATATTTCTTAAAAACTACATTTTTAAATTAAAAACCCTTTAACAAATAATTAAATTTCTATTTACCATTGACCCTCTATTGCGGGTTAAGTTATTTATAAGATATATAAATTTTTTAAATAATTTTTAATTAAATAAAAAAATTTTATTTTTTTAAAAAAATATATATATATATATATATATATATATATATATATATATATATATATATATATATATATATATATATATAAAAAAAAATTTTTTTCTAAAAGGGGAATTTTTTTATTTTAATTTTCAAAAATTTTATTTTTAAAAAATTCTTGGAAAAAAATTAATTAATATTAAATTTTTAAATTTTGTAAAAATATGTTTTTTGAAATATATTTAAATTTTTTTTTAGAAAATTTTTAAAAATTTTAAACAGGGTTAATTTTAATTTTTTTTTATTTAAATGTAAAATTTTAAATGGTTTTTTTTTTAACATTTTTTTGTACCCCCCAAAAAATTGGACTTTCCCAAAAAAAAAATATTTGTCTTTTTTGGGGTTTTCCAATTTTTCTTTTGCCCAAAAAAAAAATTTTCTTTAAAATTTTTAATTTTGGGGAAAAAAATTAAAAAAAATTTTTTTTGCCCCCTTTAAAAAATTTTTTTTTTTTTTTATTTTTATTTTTAAAAAAAAACTTTTATTAAAAAAATTTTTTTAAAATTTGAAACTTTTTTGGAAATTTTTTATATTTTTTTTTTTGGGGTTAAACAAAAAAAAAACCAAAAAATTAAAACCCCTTTTTTTTTTGTTTTTAGTAATTTTTGGGGTTCTTTTAAAAAAACCCCAGTTTTTTTTTTTGGGGAAAAAAAAAAAAAAAAAAAATAAAACCAATTCATTGCAAGTCTCTGGACTCTAGTTGCAAATAGAAATATTTTTTTTTTTATGGATTTTAAAGATTTGCCATAAATTGGTTGTAATTCTATTCTCAAAAACAAAGCAAGATAGGCAAAAATATTAAGAGACTAGAAGGTTGTATTCTTAGATTCTTAATATATAATATATATATATATATATATATATATATATATATATATATATATATATATATATATATATATATATATATATATATATATATATATATATATATATATATATATATATATATATATATATATATATATATATAATTAAAAAAAAAAACAGTGGCGTTTTGTTTTTCGCAATTATTTTCGATAGTGTGTCCCCTGAGATACTACTGGGCTTAATTATTTTAATTTAACTGCGCCTTATTTGGGCCCTTATTAAAAAAAATAACACTAACAAATTTTAAGAAAATCGGCTTACAAGGTATTTAGGATATTTAGGATTTTTTATTCTTAATATCCAAAATATTAAAGGGATTTAGCTCTGTGGCGCATATATTATATTATTTGGCTGTAGTCAACTTCAAATACTAAGGTATCTCTTATCAAAGACATTGATTTTAAAGATTTTTTCACATTCTGGTTTAAAGGACTGCGTTTTTATTTTTAACCTGCTCTCGTCGTTTATTACATAAATTATTTTTTTATATTAGCGATTACCGATAGTTTAGGCTTTTGCATTGAGTTTAATATTTTTATTAACTAACAGGGACCTGTCAGCAATTTCTATTTTTTTTTTAAAGCTTTACACCCTTCATTTAGAAACTATCCATTTTAGGACCCATATTACAAAAACTTTTTTATATTTTTTATTGAGAAATTACCTTTTGAAATTTGTCAGTGCATTTTTTAAATACCCTGTAAAATTTAGAATAAACGTGAAATACTTAAATACTTACTTAAATATTAAGGAAATAATGACACCTATCTACAAGCTATCGTAGGCTTTAAAAATTTAATTTAATAAAACGCGTGAAGTGGAGTTGGAAGTTGTTTCAATAACCCCTTGGAGAGATTCAAAATTTAATATAAGGCTGGGATTTCACAAGAATCCCAAAAAGAAAAAAATAAAATTTGTCGGGGGATACTGGGGGGCCCGATAATATAGTAATTAAACGTTGATTATAGGTCTACATTATTTTAGAAAAAAAAAGTTATAGGAGTAATTAGTCTGGTTAAATACGGAACAGTGTAAGTGAAATTCAATATTTATTTTATATTTATTTAATCCACCATTTTTTAACTTAACATGTAGTACGGAATTTGAATTAGAGGTGGTTTACCCATCTGCCAACTTAAAGAAAACTATTTTTTTGTAAAATCGTTTCAAAATAATAACTTTGTAATCGTCATTTTGATGTCGAAAAGACAGACTTTTACGCACGCGTGCTTATAAGTTACTTTTACGCACGCATAGTTTAAAGAAAAATA
>JAHBCN010004332.1:0-57500 GCA_019359885.1 Listronotus oregonensis | reverse complement strand
ACAAGGGCCTGAAAATGGCCCTTAAGAGCCTAAAAATTCGGTTTTGGCCGATATCTACCAAAATATGACACTTAGAAATTTGAAGTTTGGACAGGAATGAAGAGCAGTTTAGTACCTACAAAAATGGTCCTAATGATTTTTTTGCTACCCTAATAATACTTTTTGCAAAAAAAGAAGTTGAGGAAATCATCAGTGTTTGGAATCTAAAAATATGATACTTTCTTATGAAATTCTGGGACAGGGAGTCTGGAGATACACTGATCCACATGTTTTAAGCTGAAAGACCAATTGTAGACGGCGCCATCACTTTTTTCTCATTCACGAAATTATTCCGGCGATAAATGATCTATTTCTCAACACCTTTGGTGTTGAAAACGTGTATATTCCTGGTTGGCATCATCAATTTTCTCCTGGTCTATTCGGTCCACTCTTTTTTCCTCTTGGTCTATTTCTTCTTTTGTTTCTTCCTTTTGCCTTTTTTCTTTGGCTCTACTCCTGTCTATCTTCACCTGCATCCATTTCTTCTCCTTCCTCTGCTTGTTAAGGTACGATTATATCTTCATTTTCCATATCCTTGTAATTAGAACATGGGCCTGAATGACATGAACCACAAATAATCGAGCACCTTAGTCCTGCTTTCGTACATGAATATTGCTTGTTACAGCCCATCTTACACTGACAAGAAATCATTTTCAGCAGGTCTGGATGTGCCGGCTCTTTTGTCCTCTGGACCGGTGATAATTCATCTTCTGTACATTTCCACCCCCATTCTTTTGTCGGCAGTTCGTGCGCGAGCCAATGCCGCACTTATAAATACATCCGATATAAGTACTGACTTAAGGCTTCGTTGATAGAGGGCAATCGGACATTTTTTGTCGGTTAATCGTCCAAAAGTCTGGAATCTAAGGGCCCCAATAGACCCGAGCATTTTTGAAAACTCCGGAAATCCAAAAAAAAAACGCCTTAAGAAAAACACGTTGTTTATAAAAATACACAAAAAATATTTATTGAATCTTTTGGAATGTATTTAACACATATGAACAGATTGATAGGGGGATTAAAATATCGAGCCAAAACTTATTTTGGCTTGAGTTTTAAATATTCTAGAGAAACTAAAAAAAAAAGAAACAGTGACAAAATATTAAAGCTACAGGTTCCTTCTTTCATATTAACTTTGAAACATCAAAAAATATGCATTTTTACGTGAGTAATTTAAAAATTTGTTCGCCCGCTTGAAAGTGTAAGTAGCTTAGAGCGCCTTTTGAGATGCGGTGCAGGTGCAAAAAATACGCGGCGCGTTAATGTCCGGTTATCTCAAGAACCATCACATTTCTAACAAAAGTGTTAGGAATCATTTTTGCAGCTAATAAACTGCTCTTTATTTTCGTCTAAACGCGAATTGCGTAAGTATCATATTTCGGGAGATGTCGGCCAAAATAGTTGAAAAACTATTATAACTATATAAGTTGAAATAACTATATATATTTATATTTAGTGGATGTGCTGGCACCAAGCTCAAAAAAAAAAAAAATATAGGCTCCTACTTTGTTTCTTACCCACTTTTGATTTAGTTTTTAGTGGGTCATTTAGGATATGTATAAAAAATCTTATTTTATAATTTAAGTAGTTTTTTTCGAAGTCAGTTTATTTTTAAAATTATTTTATTTTCCATAATTTTTTGTTTTAACCAATAAGTGAAATATTTTTTTTGTAATGGATAGTTATTTGTTTGGTGTAAATATTAAAAAAAGTTGAATGAAAGTCTTGAGATTTACACCACACCCGCATGTGTTTATTTTATAGTTGCGATAATATGGACAAGCCGAAGAGTGATGTCTGGAGATAATACGATCTTAAAGATAAGACAACTATTTCTGTAAAGATTGTAAAACCTCCTTTAAAAAAAATGCTACCAGACAATTCTAAAATGTGTCAAAATACTTGAAAATGTAACACAAATTCTTAAAAAAAGGCTATTGCTGTAAGAAATGTTTCCGGTAGTAACAATAACACCTCGCCAAGTTCAACCGAGGTATTAGAAGATAGTGATACTACTGATACTGAAACTACCTCTCAGTAGGAGCAGGGAGAATTTATAGACTCAGAAATTGCTTAAATAGTCGGGTCTGTCAAGCCAGTGCCTTCATAAACTAGTTCTTCATTTTCAAGTACTTCTAAAACATCACAGGGTACAATTTCCTCGTAGTTTGATAACATATCCTCTTAAGAAAACAACAAGATTAATAAAATACACGCAAGTGCTATGTATGTCTAAGGAGCCCCCTTACATATGACAACGCAAAAAGTATAGATGTATACAAAACAATGAGATGCGCATATAAACCACCCTCTAGCTACCAGATGTCAAATCCACTCCTCGAATTCGAGTACACTAGAGTAAAAACTGCAGAGTCTTCAAAAATTAGTGAGGCATCTAGTTTAAGCTTACAAATGGATGGATGGTCAAATTGCAGAAATAACTCTATATCTAATTATTAAAACACCTTTTCCGGTATTTTATATACCAATTCATACCGAAGATAACAGCAACAAATATAGCAACATTTTTGGCCTCAGAAATTGAAAAAGTGTTGGAAGAATTGGAAGCTTCAAATTTTCTAGCTATTGTTACTGACAACGGAGCTAACATAAAAAAGGCTCGTAAAATAGTTAGCAGCAAGTACGATTACATTACTTATTATGGTTGTACTTGTCACGGTCCAAACCTTCTGGTTAAATATTTCTTAAAATTAGACCATCTTGTTTCTTGTCTTAAAAGCTTTTTGGTCACTATACATTCATTATAAAGTTTAGCAGTTGATGATAGCCCAGAATTTGCTTATTCTTATGTTCTTTTATCAAATACAGTAAGATTTCTTCTTCAAAACGAATTTTGGTTACAAATAGAATCAACTTATGACTTGTTCCAGCGAATTTCTAAGTGGATAACGTTTTTTGAAGCTTATGGGCCAACAATCTCAAAAATGTTTTCCTGCTTTTTTGAAATAGGGTTTATATTACGTGACAAAGTATCCAATGTTTCTGTTACTATGTTTAAAAACCAGAAAATGTGTTTAATTTTTAAAAAACGAGAAAATAAATGTATAAGACCCGTTCATCTTGCTGCTTACCTTTTAGAACTAAATTTACGCGGCCAAAATTTAGCTGAAGCTGAAAATTTAATTGCAACGGAGTTCATCTATGAAACTGCAAGGCGTCATCCAAAGTATTCTTTACAAATAGATCTTATTATGGAAGCACTCGCACGGTACCAAAATAGAGGTGGTAATATTTTTGCTGTCTGGTCCTGTTTGGTGGGCAAGAATTTGCTCCAGTTCTTAAATAAGTAGATTGGCTGTAGATATTTTAAATTTACCATCGTCAACATCCGCAACCGAAAGAACCTTTGGTAGTTATGGATTTCTTCATCGGCAAAGAAGAAACAGACATACCGTGGAAAGGACCGAAAAACTAACTTATATTGCCCATAATAATTATAATTTACTAAATGAAAAAATCATTCAAGAATAGTAAACGCTACTGAGGAAGAAATAGAAGAATAAGATATTGGTTTTGAAATTATAGACTTGGCTTAATTAATGAAAGAGAAAGAAGAATCAGATGACGAGGTTAGGAATAATGATAAGGATGATTTGCCATTAGCCACTCTATTACGTAGTTCATTCTGACTCTGACTAGTTTAAAAAAACGTTCTTGTTGTTTTTTGTAATGTTTTTACAGTTTTGAAAAAAAAAACTTGTTTTACTTAAAAAGCTGTTTTTTTTATAAATTACCAATGTTACCGTAATTTTACGTAATATTACCGGTAATATTATCGATTTTTAAATGATCGGTAGTTTTACATCCTTATATACGTGTCAAATTGATAACGTCCTTTATCTTGGTTTTAATTTTATTAATCCTAATAATTCATATAAGTGTTTATTAACCTGATTTTACTGGCATTAATAATTCATTTTACTTTAATTATTATTTTGAAAATATCACGTAAACCAATATTTGGGATTAAGTAATATTTATAAAAAAATATATTATTCTTACCCTTGTTATTACAATTAGTAAGCATAGGTATATTTTTTAGGACTTTTAAATCATATTGTTTTTAAACTTAAAAAAAAAATAAGAATAAACTTTAAATTATTTTTTAAATAACAATTTCAAATAAAATATTATTTTTTTAACAATGAAGAATAAGTCTTTAATATAACAACATAATAAGGTCAATAACCTTAAAGTGTGGTACAAACAATTTTATAAAAGCTTAAATATTTAAAATCAATTAATACTGATTAATTTTGGAAGCTTTTAATGGAAAATAAAGGATATCTTACCCTTAAAAGGGTTTCTTGATTAAAAAGTATGAGTCTTTCAAAAATTATTAATTTAAACTTTTAAGCAAGATTTTGAACAAGTTATATATTTAGATACACAGAATATCTTGTTTTTATAGTAATAAGGAATTCATGTCGCTGTTATTAAAACATAAATGTATTTTAAAAAGAAGCGTGTCATACTATTATAATAAAAAAAATCATGTTTAAGAGGTTAAATAAAAGATAGTAAATTAAAATAAGCAGTAGCTGTATGTTTCGGTCAAAAGGTAGGGGAAAGAAACAATGCCTTATTCGAAAAGGGCACAATTTAAATTAGTATTTTGGGTTTTACGTCAGTGCACTACCACATCAAATTTAAAAATCAGCAATGCGCATGAATTCCCGAAAAAAAGTTGTTGGCAGTCGAAGTCGTTAAGGTTCGTTAGCTATGGACGAAGCGATACTGAACCACACATCAAATTATTGAATTGCGCACTGCATATTTTTCCTTTCCAACAACAAACAAAAATAAAATAAAAATTTGACGGACTGGAAAGATTGATTTAAGTAGGCCCTAAGGATTAACAAAAGCTTTAATTTAACTTTTTTGAAATATTTTGATTTATTTTATACCCAACCTAAATTTAATATCATATTTTAGTTGTGGTTAGTATATTATATATATTTTTTCAATATCATTTTTAAAACCTGTGTCTTTAAAATAAATTTATAAATCGTATGCATTCTAAATTTTAATCTCATTGGTCCTTATTTTCATATTTTCTGTAGACACAGCTTTGCTTAAAATAAACTTTTTGCTTTCTTTATGTTTTTTAACCTGTTAAGTAATGCATTTTTTAATTAATAGGGCCTAATGCCTATAAAAATAGGACCTATTTAGTTTTACAGTATTTAAATAAAAATGTTATAAATAATTAGCTAGATATTTAAACAAAAACAAGAAGGATAATTTAAACTGAACTTAACCTGCCATTTTTTACTTTGATGTAAGTCAATTCGCCAGCTCTTCCTTTTACAATCACACATTGCGATGTCGCAATATGAGCTTACCCGAGCTTATTATAATATAATTTTGAAAGACTCGAGGGTAAATAATGTACACTTTTCTAGTGTTTTTAATAATAAAGAGCATAATTAATGGTGGTCAAACCAAGAACTGCTACTGGTTTTGCGTACAACCAGCTTGCTGAGAATCTGACATCCCACGCTGCCCGCGCAAATCTTCCGCCATAGAAAGACAACCTCGTGCACGACGCAAAACGTAAAAACATTAAAGATTTAGGCCCATACCACTTACTGCGCTTAGCCCAAGAAGAAAGACTCCATTGGTTGGTCGCGAGTTCCTTTCGATTTACTTGAGGCGAAACGGTTTTCTTGTGACAGCGGTCGCTTCCCACGAAAAGGCCTAAGCTTTTAATCGCATTTAGTACTAGGTAAAAGTTAAAACGAAAGTAAGAGAATAATTTAATGTAATATATATCTTTATAATACTTTTGTCATTTACGTTACAACTTGTTAGTTCATAACCTACACTTATTTTACGGTTTATTTTTTTAAATCTTCGAATCGACTTCCCAGCCAGCGTTTAAAACGCGTTAAAAATATTTTTCTCAAGTACCAACTATCGTTGAAATTTTCTACAAATTTGTCTGTTACTCAAAACTAGAAACATAATGGATTTATTTTAATTTATTAACAAAATTACCAAAGCTGTGCTCACTATTCAAGTTACTTTAAGCATTAGGAGTATGGAATTCCATGTATTAAAAATAATAAAAAAGATGGTTTATGAACTGTTTAAAGCAAATGAATGCAAATAAAATTAATTAATTCAAATAATACTTAAATTAATCGATAAATGACAACTTAAAAAAAGAGTTTATTAATATCAAATATTCTTTTGCGTGTTAAGATACATTACAATTCTTTATATTTGAAAAACGTAAAAAAATTACTAGTTTATTTTAAATATTGTCAAATGTATGGTATACCTATTTAACGAAGTATTTCTTTTATTACTTCTTTTTAATATTTAAACAACAAGACGTTTAATTTAAAAACAAATATATGCATTTTCAACTACGAGTAAAAATAGCCTAGAAAAAAATTTAAGACCGAAATTTCATATATTTTTTGATATTAAAAAAATTATAACCATTTTTACTTTTTAAATATTATTCATAACATTTTTTTTTCTTTTTTATTAAATTTTAGCAACATATGAACAATTTAAGAATATACATATTTAAGTTTAGGTGTTATTAATCACCAAATTATTTACTTTTTAATTATCACATAAATTGGTATGACCTCAAAATGATGGATTTGTCTCTAACTTGTTAATGCCAAACTATCTGAAAACAATATCTGTTAATACACCGCAATCAACCAAAAATACAATTAATGAACAAACAATATTTTATATTACAGTTATTATTATGAGCATAATAGCAATATTTTGTGCATAATTTATATTAACTTTTTACTGATTTCTTTATTTAGTACGCAAACTGTTGTAAATTTGGGTACACATATATTTTATGGCTTTGATACTAGTCAATTTGCCAGCTCTTTCTCCCCTTTTCAAACAGAGCTTTCCAGGGCTTCGCCGGTAGAAAATCCGGATGCCGGGCTGGAAGCCCCACAAATTTCGATTTTTTACAAATTTAAACTTATAAAGGGCACACGAAATGGCGGTCAAATCAAGGAGTGCTACTGGTATTTCGCATTCTGCCGCTTCCCTCTGGGCGAGCACCCATCTTTAGCCATTAGAAAATACCTTGTGCACAGCATAAAAACAGAAAACACCAGGTAATAGGAATATTTGCTTACAGTACCTATTCCCAGAAAAAAGACCATACTAAATGGTTTAAATCCCTCCTTGATCCCCAAGGGTTAAAATCAGTCAGTAGCTTTTTATCGCATTACTTCACTGGTCGGAGGTCAAAGAGAAATTTTGGTACATAAATTTAATAACAAATTGGTCATTTGCCCTAAAAAATAAATTTGAGGATTTGATATGATTATAAGAGAATTTCTTTTAGTAACAATATCATTATGGAGATTAAAAAGTATTTCTTTTGTTATAGGTATGTTATGCAATTTGTCACATGATGGGAATGTCTTCAGCATGTTCCAATCCCATACTTTACGGCTGTCTCAATGAGAACTTTTGGAAAGAGTTCAAAGATATACTGTGCATCGAAAAACGAACTGATGATATTGCCGGTACATCCCAAAAAATGTCGCTCCGAAAAAAGTCTCATAAAGAGCGGTCCAAACCCGACTTGGTGACCGGAGCGACAGATTACCAACAATGCAACACTGTCAGCACAGACATGACAGTTCTGACAAAATGTTAGCGGTTAAAGAACATCGCAGCGCGTAAGCAGACTTGTGCTGTGAATAAAGATAATATTTTAAATTCGATTGTGTAATAAACAAATATAAGTGTGTAAGTGATGAAAAACATTAAGTAAGTTTTAAAAAGAAACAAAGAGGTTCTAAATTTTTTATAAGAAATACACTTACTGCACTTAAATATGTATGCTAAGCAAGGGTCATACCGGAAGATTTCTGATTTAAAAAGAGTGTTAGTTGTAAAATTACTTTTTTCTTAAGATATTTTAAGTAAATGTAAAAGCATGTATTTAATTTTAATTTGTAATAAAAGTGTTTTTATGTCATTTAATACACCCTTACAAAAATTTAAATATAAAGATTACATAATATATTTTAGGCTTAATATCACCAAATTAAAATAAAAGAAAAAGAGTAGATTTTAGTAAAAATAAAACAAAATCTAAAATATAAAACCTAACTTTCCAAAAAATATATAAAATTTTAGCTTTTTTTTCCTAGCCCAAAACCTTCTATATTAATTGTTAACTTAAAGTTAATAGGTTTAGTTTTTCGCTAAATTTACTTTTTGAGGTAATACCAATTTACTTTAACCGTTGATTGAAAAATGGTTCAACGCTTCAACAGCTCTTTTAGTGTATGACAGTACACAATACGTACAAAATGACTTAGACTAATGGTCCAGGAGCCAGTAACGATTTACATGACCAATTTCCTCCCAAGCGAAAATTGGTAGAATGCATCAGAGGGTTGTTTTATAAAGCTTCGTAAACGTCAGCTGCGGTTCCGATGGGACAATGCGCAGTAATTTTAAAATGACAACGTTAATTTACATTTATCTGGTATTTTCATTGTTTTTCATAAATATGGGACGATAATAAAGTAACAATTTTTTAAAATATATTACGGTGTAACCAAAAAATTTAAATTTTTTCCCATGTACAGTGACGGAAATAAAATTTCGTACACATAGGTTAACATTTTATGTCAATTTTAAATATTTTGGTAAACTTGGCTTTTTACCTTTTTCTCACCTTAATTAATATTCAATAAAAAACATGACTCCAAAATAAATATATAGTTTATTTTGTTCAAATATTAAAGAAAAAACACTGGCTTAATATTTCAAAGCGGCACCATTTTTTTCCACTAATAAGTTTAAACGTGTGGGCATTGATGCAATTAGCATTTGTGCATGGTGAACATTGTAATTATTCCAGGTTTCTTCAATTTTATTCCACAAATCATCACTGTTTTGTGGATGGAAATCATTGTTCTTGTTAATTTCCTTTACGATATATCCCCAAACGTTTTCGATTGGATTGCTATCAGGGCTTCTTGAGGGCCAAGGTAACAATAAAATGTTATTTTCCAGTAGCCAGTCCGAAACTCTCCTTGCTGTATGGACGGGGCAGTTGTCATGCTGGTATATAAAATTTTCTTGTTCAAATATATTGTTTACCGATGGCAACATAACACTTTGGAATATGTGTATATAAGCTTGACTATTAAATCTTTCTCGAATACGGTGGCATATGCCTAGCCCTCTGAAAGACATATATCCCCATACATTAACAGAAAATCTTCCACTTGTTTTAACATGTTGGGTATATCTTTCTTCGTACCGTGTATTTTGCGGCCTATACACTCTTATCTGCCCGCTATAATAAGATTGAAAAATCTTCTCATCGGTAAATACTACCCTTTCCCAAAAATCCATACCTTGCAGTAAATATTCCAGTGCAAACCCCATTCTTTGCTCTTTATTCATATCGTAAAATGGCTTTTTGGCAGCTACACTGCTTCTCAATTCCGAATTTTTTCTTATACGATTTCTTGCCGTTCTTACTGTCCCAGGAAAATTAGTTTGGTTGTGTGCTTCTACAGCTGTCTGCAATGGATTGTTTCGCAAAAAATCTATCAGATTTTTGTTTGAAATTTTTCTTCTACCACTTCCAGCCCTTCTCTCCAATGATCCTGTATTTTCCCATTTAGTTCTGAGGCTTTGAATAGTGCTTCTTGGTTTCCCAACTTGCTGAGCTATTCTTCCCAGAGAAACACCTTCTTCGAATAGAGTAATTACTCTCGCCTTCTCTAGTTCATTTATTTTCCAAAATTAAAAAAAGTAAAATAATATAATTTTGAAATGTGTGACAGATAACAATTTGTCAAGTAAGGTATATTTCCAGGTGATCCAGGTATGCAAAAGCCAACATCACACTGGGAAAAATTAGGTGTACGAGATTTTAATTCCGTCACTGTACATAGATCTACATGCTCTTTTATAAACTTTAAAAGACTTTTTGTCAAAAAGGTAATTGTCTCGAAAGTTGCCTTCTCTCCGATTTTGACCAAATTTGGTATACGGCTGTTTTTTGGGGCGCTGTTTACGAATCTAAAAAAATATTTTTTCGGCAACGTTTCGTTTTCGAGATATTATTTTTATTTATACTATTTCTTCTTCTTTTTGCATAGAATTCTTGATTTTAACACTAAAGGGGCACACAGTATTTCACAAACATCTTTTAAAAACTTGTGTTTATATTTATTTTACACCTTTTTTCCATGTATACACCAAAAAATTATTTAGCAAACATGGCCGCCCCGCTTGAAAGTGAAGCTTTGAAATTTAATGGAAAAAAGGTGTAAAATAAATAAAAATAAAAGGTTTTAAAAAGTGTTTATAAAATATTGTGTGTCACTTTAGTGTAAAAATCAAGAATTGTGTACAAAAAGAAGGAAGAATAGTGTAAATAAGGTTAGTTTGATGACCGCCAAAAGTAGTTAGGGAAGCCAATAGTTGACACCTTTAAAAATTACACGGGATTTCCTATATCCCGCCCGACGATGCACCACCCGGCATATTCACTCATTTCCTTTTAGCTAAAAACTTGTTAAATTGTAGCTAACCCAATATCTTAAAGAAAGAAAAAAAATCAGCTGACTATAACATAGTGCATGGATAAATATATATGTCAGCTGGCTATCTCGGTGCAAAAACGGTCAGCTGATACTTAAAAAGTTATAGCGTAGGAGTTAGGCGGGAGCATCTATCGCCAATTTAAATGCATTAGTTGACTAATTACAGCAGTTAAGGTAAAATGCACCATGTGATAGTCAGCTGATTGTTTTTCTTTTTTTAAGATATTGGGTGAGTTACAATTTAACAAGTTTTTAGTTGAAAGGAAATGAATGAATATGCCGGGTGGTGAATCGTCGGGCAGAATATAGGAAATCCGATGTAATTTTTAATGGGGTCAATTATTGGCTTTCATAATTATTTTGGACATAAATTATTTTAAAGTTAATTGAAGAAAATGCAAAGCAACGTCCATTGCAAAAACTTTTCAGTTACACCGTAATATATTTTAAAAAAATTGTTACTTTATTATCACCTCATATTTATGAACAACAATAAAAAATACCAGTTAGTTCTGAATTAACGTTTTCATTTTTAAATCACTGCGTTGTCATTATTAAAAAGGCTACCGCGGCTCATTGTCCCATCGGAAACGCAGCTGACGTTCACGAAGCTTTATAGTACAACCCTCTGATGCATTCTACCAAAGATAATACCACTACGGATAGATGGTTCATTTAAATGGAGCGCTCTGAATCAGTTCGGAGATATCAATGCTTCCGTAAATGCGAATAAAATTAAGTCAGTAACCTCTGCCCCAGCGAAACGAGGTACGAAACCATGTGTGACGTTGCCAATGTCTGTCGCTTGTACCTTATTCAAATAAAGTAGCGAAAGCGGGGGCTAACGGGTTGTGTATTTTCTAGTCGCGTTTCATCACGCCAATAGTAAAGGCCTGCCGGCAACACTGTTTAACTTTCGTTCAAGGATTGAAATGCATAGCGCGAAAATCTCTCGATGGACATCGGCTCGCGTTAGTCAAAGTCCATTAGGGGTATCAAAAATATAGCATTAAATGGTTTATCTTATCCGTAGTAGTATTATCTTTGATTCTACCAATTTTTGCTAAGGAGGAAATAATTGACCAAATTTAAAGTTGGCTCAAGGACTATAATGAAGGGCTGCTTACGTTCACAAGTATTTTTTATTCAAACTATTTTTAATTTATTTTTGTTGCTTGTTTGTTTTTAACAAACATAAAACCTATAAAATACGGCAAAAGAAAAAATATATACAAAGTGAAAATAAACAAAAACAAATTATGGATATTTTATAAATGGTTTTTAAATAAGTTACAATACTTGTAGATTAAAATTTTTGTGGCAAATTATTATGAATAAGAGAGCATTATTAATTTAAAGAAAGAAATGATTATAATAGGTTTTAACAATCTAACCAATCTAAACAAAAAGTATTTTTAAAAATTTACTTTAACTCAACATATTACCTTAATAACTAAATCTCAAAAAATGCACTCATAATGCACCTAAATAATTGGAAGTTCTCTTATACATTGAACCATTCGGTAGTTGACAATTTTTTTTAAATTATTAATATTGGAAATGCTCACATTAATTTGCAATTGATATATTCTTAATAAAGAAAACTTGTAAGGCATGCAAAATGTAACTAAATAGACTTCTTACAATAATGCTAAAAAACTGACCTTAAAAATAATAATTAAAAGTGATGTTTTAAACTAAAGCGAATCTACAAGAATACAAAAAAAAAAGAAAAAGTGTATGTGGCTGTGTTTTTTCATTAATTTTGATAAGATTTAATTTTAGAATGGAACTTTCCCAATGTATATAAGATTTGTAAATACTTAAGATAGTTTATTAGTGTCTTTCATTTTAGGAATTTGACAAATGTACATGTATTATGTAGCACATCGCCTACAAAAACTGTAAAATTTGTATTATTAGCCTCATGGATATGTTTATGTAATTTCAAGTAAAAATAGTAAATATTTTCATGGAACTACTTTAAAAAGGAAAACTGTAACAAATGTTAAAGCCGAAGGCAATATTGTGTAATTGTTTGCATTTTAAATGGAAACTAAAAGACGTATTTAGTTATCTTTTTTTTCCTGAGAGCCTCGGGAAATAAATTAATTTAAATTTACGAGAGTTTTATTTTGACTGCACATTTATAAACATCAAAAAAACTTTTATTTATGTAATCCGCAGGTAATTGTATGTTTTAAATTTTATTCAAATGGGTTTTGAATACCCTCTCAAGTAAAAATAATAAATATGTTTGTGAAACTACTTTAAAAAAGAAAACTGTAATACGATGTTAAAGCCAAAGGCAATTGAGTAATTCTAAAAAAATTATTACAAAAAAATGCAATATTTTAAATAATCTAAATTAACAAACTAATAAACATAAAAAGTCAGTCGAGATCAAATTATAAGGTTGGCAAGATAGTTTGTAAACTTTATTTGTTATTTTGGGTTGGATATTAGGCTTTAATATTTTATAAATTTTAGGGAACGCCAAGCCAAAGATGGCCCTTAGGTGTTTGCGTAATAAGTGTTTTTGACAGTGGCGCATGATATAGGTAACCCTTAGTTAGTTATATTTACAAAATTGTAGGTTTTTATATACAACTATTTTTAAGTTATAAGTATTTGTTGACTTCTTGTGTTAACAATTTTTTTAAATTCTGTTAAGCAGAAAGTGGTAATAAACTCTGGCAAATACAAAGTTAGGTTTCAACTAAAATCCCTTAATACTTTGTGATAAATATATATGACGTAACACATAGTTAAATCATGGTACTTAAATTTAAAGCAAAATATCTTGTGTCACACAAATCGTTAAAGATAATGTCTTGTCATTTCATGTGTTACATCATAATATATCCACTAAAAATATATAAAACATATTAACTAACCAGAACTAACCATTGATCAAAAACTACACAGATTACTGATTAGAACTAGATCATTTTAAATCTTACTTTCTTGTGTAAAAAATACAAAACTATGAATAAAACATGACACGCGTTTTTTGTGCTAAACCTATAGGGTTCTTTTAGGTTTAGTCCAGTAAATAAAGGGAGAAAGCTGTAAATAAATCTGTACAGTTTTCTTTTGTGGCGCAATTCTTAGGTTTTCGGGGATACTTTCGAGCGAAAAAAAGTTTATCAACATTAACAGGTGGGAAAGGGCTGAAAATGGCCCCTTAATGCCCAAAAAATGGATTTCCCGCTAACATCTGCCAAAATATTCGAATTGGAGATTTTTTTTTGGACAAAAAATTAAGATCGCCTAGTAATCTACAAAAATAGTCCCCAAAAATTAAAAAAAAACTGATGGTTTTCGAGATAACGGGACCCAAATGTCCCCCAGCTGCCGCTCTACCTCTAGAATACTGCTTTCTTCATGGATTCACTTATAAGCGGGCGGACGAATTGTTCCATTACTCGGGCAATAATGTATATTTATTATTAAATCAAAGTTCATCGGAATGAGAAAACCCGTACCTACCATTGCATATGAGCTTGGATCCATTCTGATTTTTCTAGAATATTTAAAAAAGCGGTCAAAGTTTTTGTTTCACAATATTTTGAGAATATCTCACTAATTTATTGATATTTTTTGTTAAAATGGTTTGTTATTAACATTTCTTTTTTATAATGAGACCTTAGCAAGTGTTCAATGATCCCAGAAAAGTTCCTTCACTATCTTTCTTGCCTTTTGATAAAAAAATGTTTTGCCCATCAGCATTTTTAGCCGTTTCCGGAGTTCTAGAAAATCTGTAGAATAAACGCAAATCAAAAACTCATCATCTTTTCAAAGGGTTTTCAATGCACATTATTTGAAAGCTTAGAGTGTCTAGTTTCTAAATGTACTTTTTTCTTTTTAATAAAGTCCAACAGACGGACAACCATGTATTAACTACCACATCTCTCCAGAGTGAAGTGTTATGGATTTTTTGACGGCCGTTTTTGCGAAAAATATTGGTGTTGCAAAGTGGTGGTCTATTTTTTGTCAAAACAAAAATTCTCTAATTCGCATATTTTGGCAGATATTCGCAGAAAACTCATTTTTGGGACTTTAGAGCGCCATTTTCAGCGGGTTTCCACGTCGGAAACCTAATAAACTTTTCTCGCTCGATAGCATTCGCGAAGACCTAAGAATTGCTCTACAAATGAAAACTGTACAGATTTATTTACAGCTTTGGGTACTTTCAGGCCTTCAGTTACTGGACTAGTTGTAAAATGGCTCAAATGCCATAGAAATGTGCATTTTAAGTTTTTATTTTATAAATGGGTAAAATTAACAAAATGTCGCAATACAACCGGGCCCACAAACTAATAACCTTTTTTATTTTGGTGATTAGTGCGGATAGTAGGTAGAAGGGTCTACGCTTAGGTAAACACCAGCAAACACGGGTACTTTGGTCAGTAGTCAGTAGAAGGGTTATTCTAAATGACGCTTTTGAAAAGAGAAAAGTAAGTCAAAAGTTTTTAGAAGCTGTATATTATATATATATATATATATATATATATATATATATATATATATATATATATATATATATATATATATATATATATATATATATATATATATATATATATTTAATATCATTTTCCTAAAGTTACATTATTGTTAAAAATTTATAAATATCGGCCTACTGTTTCTTTAATAAAAGAAACTATCTAAAGCAAAACATATTCTAAAACTTAGTTTAATTTTATTTTAAACCTAAGCAAGCACAAACCGCAAATAAGAGCAAACAAAAATTTGGAGTATCGGGAGTTTACTAAACACATTATAAAAAGGATGGTGAGGACGCGGAATATATCAACTCAAGCGGACAGTCAATACAGAATTTTCTCATATGACTGAACGATATTATGAAAAGGCAATATGCAAATACTTAAATAGGGTTTATGCCAATATGAAATTTTGCTTATACAGGGCCATTTTAATGATGCATGCAATGGAATCTCAGAAAATATAATATACAGGGTGATTCATGGTAACATGTCAATACTTTAGCTACGTAGTCAGGGTCTAAAAATAAAAATAAAAACCTATACAAATATGGGTCCGCAAAGCCTTCGTTTTTGAAATACAGGGTGTTAAAATTTGTATTTAATTTTTCTATTTTGTAAATAAAATCTACGATAATGTAAATATTGAAGTAAAAATTGGTATCCGGGAGTTTTTTGGTATAATGTATGTGAATCTAACCTTATTACGACTCTTACTTGATGGGGGAGCCACCTACACTCCTCTTTTTACTATTTTGAACAATTACAACTTTTTCATACGACCCTGTATTACATTTTTAAGTAAATTAAATAATTGTTTGGTATACTTGTTAAAAGTTGAGATTAGCAACCGTTTTCGAGATATTTGGATTTAAAATAAATACGACGCATCTGATTTAATTATAGCAAAATTAAAAAAAAAAATTAAAACAAAATGTAAAAAATAAACGATATATATTTTATTTTTAAATGAAATTATTGATCTTAAATTATGTTCGGCAAAACATAAGCCAGGTTTTATAATTTTTAAAAATTCCACCATTTACTTCTAAGCACATGTCAGCTCTGTGGTGAACACCCTGTATCTTGGAAACAAAGCCTTGCGGACCCATATTTGTATAGACTTTTATGTTTATTTTTGGATTGAGATTATAAAAAAAACGATTTGTAACGAATTAAACAAAAGCTATTCTGCAAAGCTAACTTAATTTTTTGTAATTCTTTTAAAATCTCTAAAACCCGCAGCTTATGTAGAAGGCAATTATTGGTTTAGAGTTCGACGTTTTGATTAATTTAAATCATCATCAACTTTATTTTTCTTTATAAACATGGATTTTTTTAATTTTTAAACTGACCATAAAAACCCCTTTTTCTTTTTTATGAAAAAACTTTAAACAGCTGTGGGTAGAATATTATTTTTTGGAATATTAATAAAAAGATTTAGAAGAGTAATCACAAGAGTTGCAAAAAATAATAATAATCTTTAACCAAAAACAGACACAAGTCCACAAAACAACAAAATAATTTAATTTAATAAACAAAATATTGTTTCTGTGTTCTACTTGTTACTTATCAAAGTGTTTTTCTAAAAATACATGTATGAACAAAACTTCTTGGACCTCTTTTTGAGTCCTGCTAAGGTTTGAGGAGGTTTCAATGCCAAAGTTTCGTTTTATTAATGCCCTGACGAAAAAAATCTAAAGGTCTAATATATTATGGCCTACTAGAATAAAATCAACTTTTGTAAAAATTGATAGTTTTTTTTATAAAAAGTATAAACCTGTACTGTTACAGTTTAGTTTGTTTAAAATATGTCGAAAACCAAAAAAGTTAAGGCGTCTTAAAATTAGTTACAAGATTCGCTAGAATTTTGTCCCTATCGTTTTTTTCTATCTTTTATATTTTTTAAGATCCAAATAAGGGCATTACTAAAATGACTCACACTGTATAGAATACCTTTATTTTTTGTTATTTTATTTCGATAAATCCTTCATGATGCAATGTGTGCTTTTTTCTTATAACGTACACCACTTCATGTCCAATTTATCTTAGATATTTAATACATAACAAATAACACATTATATTTTCCAGAAGAAAAACAATTGAGATTTATATTACACATCCTGTTCTATGAAAGTGACACTGTGACTTCCTGCCAAGACACGTTTTACCCGCCTCACGTGTCTCGTCAGTAGCGCTGTATCTGTATTCTTTATACACCGAGGCAGTAATTTTTTTTTTTTACATTTAATATCGAACCTACCCACTCCGATAAAACTTGTCAAAAAAAAAATCCATGCTACTTGCTACATCAAAGGTAGAATTTAGTATGCTTCTGAAGGATGATATTGTTCTATAGGTTGAAGCTTTTTCTTCCTATTATTTATTATAACCTCTTAATCCTACCAAAAACTTTTTTGTTGAATTATAGCCTAGTTCCAATACAAAAATCCCGGCCTCTTAAGGGGGGGGGTAAGGTTAATTCGTGCACGAAAAAGGACATTCTTGCGAATTATTTTTGGATGGCATAGTTATAATCTGCTTATTAAAACTAGCGCTACTTTAAATTATACCATCTGAAGAATAATAAGTAAAGTTTTTATAAAGGAATAAAAAAATACGGCAATGACAGCAATTATTTGGAAGCGTCTCGGAAAAAGTAGAATTACGGTGCCCCTCATAACTAGGTGTTAGATAATCTCTTTCCCCAGGTAACGCTGAGAGGGTTTTTTTAAATTTTAATTTTTCACTTTTTGGGAACACTTTGAAGTAATAAATGTGATTTTTGCAAAAAAATCGGCTAATTTGTTACTGTAAAATAAAAAATATTAACAAATCAAAAAAAATCTCTTTGGCGTTACACCGTAAATTATGTACAGAAAAAGTGTTTAAAATATTAAAAGGATCGGTGCAGTAGTTTTAATGTTATGAAGGGCACCTACTTTGAAAATGTAAGTAGTGGGAAAAACGCTTTAAAGTTATGAATACTAAAAATTTGTGTTAAACGTTCCTAGGCGAGTTCTATCGACATACCTCAATTACCGCTGTATCATCGTTAGTTTTGCTCTGATCCCTCCTAAACTTTTACACCATATTCTTTAAAGGTTCTCCATTCAGAAAATAAAATTAAACAAAATGCAAAAAAAGTTTTAAAACGTTACCCCCCCCCATAAAGTATTTTACTGATTTTTCTGTATTGGGGTCTTTTTTGATTAATATAGACAGTATTTTTTTTTTAATACATACAGTCAGTAAAAAACTTGCCAAGTCAAAAAAGGATAGAACAAAATTGTGGACAGAACTGTGTCTAACCTTAAATCTTTTTTAAATTTTTAGATAAAAACTTGACCCTTATTTTACATTAGTGTTACAAAATATTTCATTTAACTGACGGCAGAAAATAAAGTTTTGTATGTTATTTGGATCAAAAGCGATCATTTTGATACTAGTATAAAGTTAATATAGATTTTTATTATTTATTAAGATATTTTACCCAAAAATTTACTCTACATGTTTTATTATTATTTTGTTACCGGCTTTAAAACCCACTTTGAATCCACGTCTTCGCTTCATTTGGGTTTTACGTTTTAAAATTGTAATATTTAACTGGATTTTCTTTAAAAGCTTTAAAGCATAATAAAAAATTTATTTTATTTATTTTTTTAAATTAGGAACATATTGTTTGGAAAATAAAAGCGTGTCTTTAAATTTCTTTTTATTACTGGTAACAATACATCTTTGAAGAAGAATGTGACCTATATTTCTTTGTCCATAAATATATCTTGTTTTTATTCAAGGTTAATTAATTCCTAATACAATATAAAACATATTATTGTAAGAGGGACTTTTAAAATAAAAACACCAAATCATTTTTAAGATATGATATGTCTTCTTGCTTTTATTAAAAGAAAATATTTTGCTAAAGTTACTTAAAAATTTTTTTCATGAAAGAACTTTTTTAATTATATGGACAAAGAAAACAATATACAATTAAGAAAACCTAGATCAAATTAGGTTTATAAACAATAGAACAGAGATGGATTTATTACTAATTCCAATTATTCATTATATACATACCAACTTACCGGGGGTGTCCTAAGTAAAGTAAAAGAGATCACGCAACCTGAAAATTTATAGATTTAGAGGAAAAAGAAATATCTTTACAAACAGAAGGTTTTACAGCCTGGATATCTTAGGGATGACGATTCAAACAAAGGAGAAATTCGAAGCCTGTCTAGTTGTAAGGATTCATGAAAGGGGCACTTCATGTATCATTAACTTCTTGGAGCAAAGCTGTGAAAATATCCATTAAAAAGCGAGTTCCATTATTCGTGGGTAGACAAGCCAAATAAGCATTTTTGTAAAAGTGAGGATATTAAGAAGGAAAACAGCAGTTCTTTAAATAAAATTAAAAATGCTAAGAACTGTGGGAGACGCTATTTCCCGGAAATGGGAACAACAAGTCCTGATTTGGGTTACATGCGGAACATGCAATTTAGAAGAAGAGAAATACTTTCTGCCTCGAAAGAGAAATTCGATCTTTTTCCGAGCTACTCTGGCTATGAATATAATGTGCTGGTGCCAATAAAAATCGATGACAAAGCTAATGCTTACAAAGTTAGCAGAACTTGGCAGCTCATAAGTAAGTGATTGGTAATGCATTTTTTATCGACGACGAACATAGTTATTTTTTGAGACACTGAACTGAACAAGCTTTTTGACGCCCCAAGTTAAAATTAATTTAATAATTTAATGTTATGTTTCGTTGACTGTGTCTATTTATCTTAAATGAAACACATTTTCGGTAAATTACCGGCGACTAACAAAATTTCTCATAAACAATTTTTGGTTTACACTAATTTTATTTCTAAGGCAAAAAAGCTCTTGAATTTGCCATTATCATATATATATATATATATATATATATATATATATATATATATATATATATATATATATATATATATATATATATATATATATATATATATATATATATATATATATATATTTTATATATATACATATATATTATATATATATATATATATATATATATATATATATATATATATATATATATATATATATATATATATATATATATATATATATATATATATATATATATATATATATATATATATATATATATATATATATATATATATATATATATATATATATATATATATATATAAACTATTTTTTTTAAATACAACAAACTATATTTTATCCTATTTTTAAATAGACCAATAATTTACCTACAAAATCTCTATACATGTTTCTATACCCATCCGCCATCGTTTTTTAAATACAAACGAATTTTAGTTTTTTCCCTGCTTTTAAATACTTTCTACAGTAAACCACCGGCTTAATTTATAATTTACCTAAGTAGGCCATGAAAGTTTGTTTTTTAAATTGCTCTGACAACTATTTGACATATAAGGTAAAAATTATTTATTTTGTTTGATTAATAAGGAACAAATGCTTAAAAAAATTAAAATTTTCTTATATTTGAAAAACGGTGGCAGATGGGTATAAAAAGATGTATGAACATTTTGTAGGTAAATTATTGGTCCATTCAAAAATGGAATAAAATACACTATGTTGTATTTAAAAAAAATGAGTTTTAATCATTATTTATTATCGATGAAAATGCAATTTTTTGGGACACCCTGTAGGTTATATTGCTATAATAGCATGTTGATCTTTTAAATACATGCATTGTCTAACCAAAAAGGAATTTCTAGTATCCAGCTCGGTTAGGCACGTAAATATTAAACTTTATAAACATGGTTATTTTTACTTAAAAAAATGGTGATTAATTATTTTCTTAAAAACGGTAAGATGTAGGTATAGGAAGATGTAAATAAAACTTACTTAGAATTTTGTGTATAATCCGAATATGAAATAAAAAACAGGGTGTTCCATTTAAAATTACAATGTTGTCGTTGGTTTCGGTTAGATCTGGCAACGCTGCACTTGCCAAAATATTTTTAAAATGTAGCTTATTACCTGTTATGGCGTTTTGCCAAATTTCAAAAAGTTCTTTTGTTGGTTCCTCAAAACTTTTAAAGGACACTCAACGTATATATATATATATATATATATATATATATATATATATATATATATATATATATATATATATATATATATTATATATATATATATATATATATAGTATATATATATATATATATATATATATATATATATATATATATATATATATATATATATATATATATATATATATATATATATATATATATATATATATATATATATATATATATATATATATATATATATATATAATATATATATATATATATATATATATATATATATATATATATATATATATATATATATATATATATATATAATATATATATATATATATATATATATATATATATATATATATATATATATATATATATATATTTTTAGGTATTAGGGTATTAGGAATCTGTTCTCAGACATCTGGTCTGGCTCGATGCGATCTTATGTGCCCAGATAGTGTCGGGTTGGTTGTAGCCGACCGACTAAACCCTTCCCCCTTTCTACAACATGACGTCTCGGAATCCGCTTTCGCATTACTTCAAGGCGCCACGCTTGTCTATGCTTTTGCGTTTAACGTTTTAACGTATCTCTCATCTCTGTTTCTTTCCTTTCTAATATGAATCTTATGACACTATATATGCGATTCCATCTCTCTTCAGACCCTGTTAGTTCCTCCAATATGTTGTCGGCAGCGAAGCTTTTCCCGGTGTCCTCTAGGTATGCCGTTCTTACTTCTCCCCAGTTGGGACATTCAAACAGTGTGTGGTTAGCATCATCTTCTTCTTCACAGTAATCGCACTTACTAGAGTTTGCCCTTCTCCGCTCAAACAGGAATTTTTTAAAGCAACCATGGCCGGAGAGCGCCTGGGGTAAAAGATCCACCCTCCATATGGTCGACGTATCCACCGGTAATATTTGGTATTAGTCTATATATCGATCGCCCATACCGACCATTATCCATTCGTTGCACTTATCAGTCAGGTTATCTCTTGCAGCTTCTTTGTTAACTCCCGTATACCTTTCTCCCCTCTCTTCAATTTGTCGGGTTATAGGTGGAATACCAGCAATGACCCCATACCTGGTTGATATTGTCCGGTAGGCACTACATACTCTTATTGACATTACGCGCTGAAGACTTTCAAGTTTTCTAAATTAGGTTCCTGTTCTTTGTCGCTTCATACCAAGCTGGAGCTCCGTACAAGAACTGTGACTGCACCACGCTTGCTAATATTTTTCTTTTTGAAGCTCTCGGTCCTCCTACATTGGGCATTAAGCTTGAAAGAGCCCTCACAGTCTTTTCTGCTTTTTCTATAGCCTTTACAATATGTTCAGCAAAGGTTATTTTTGTGTCTAAGTAGACCACAAGAATAGGCAGTGTCTTTCTTTTTTTGGTTAGAATAACTGCCTCGGTTTTTTCTGGTGCAAGATTTAAATGTCTTCTTTCCATCCAGTTGAAGATTCTCCGTAGTCCCGTATATATATATATATATATATATATATATATATATATATATATATATATATATATATATATATATATATATATTTTTATATATTTAATTTTAATTGTCTTAAAATCTTGTTTTCCATGTGTTTTTTTTATTATGTAATTTTTTATTAACTAAATTTTTCTTATGTCACCTTTGACAAATGTTTTATTTTTCTAAAAAAAAATACATATTTTTAAAACTTTTTAATAACTCCACTGTATAAAACAATGCATGTCATTAATAACTTTTTCTAAACCTAACATCATATTTTAAAGATCTAATTCAAATAAAGAGGCCTGTACACAAAAAACAGTTTTTAGAATGGTTGACACATTTTTAAAACGTTAAAAGCACCAAACATAAAAGGGATAAAAAAGAAATTTAATATAAAGGAAGGCCTCATCCAGCTTGTCAAAAGGAAATTGATAAAATATTTTTGTACAGAAAAACGAATTAAATGGATTTTAACAAAAATATTAAATTTAATAAAAATTTAATGTGTTTGGATCTTTAAATTGTGTAAACGTTACAGAGAGTGTCCCATAATATATTGTTAATATAGCAACTAAACATTCTAAAATAAAATTAGCAATTAGAACAAGTGTTTAAAAAACTTGTTTATAGTTTTTAGTTTTTTTAATATTTTTAAACAATGAAATGGTAATTTACCAACGAGTGAAATCTTTAGTTATCACTGAGATTTTCAGTTTTATTATAAAACTTTGGAAAATATTTAAAATGGCCCACAATCACTCCTGACTACTACCTATTTAAAATTTTAAAAACTCTGAGCTATTTTTTATAAAGTTCGCTGGTTTTTGATGTTATCTAAAAAAAATTAGATCCCATAAAGAACGTGGGAACGAAAGTGGTCTTTGAAAGTTTTATTTCTGAATTTTGTGTTGTGTTTCTTAATATTTATTTGTTATTATCTTTGTTCTGTTTGTTTGTTGTTTATCTGTTCTTCACACTTTTATAAGACAGTTAACAATAACCTAACTTAGTAGGTATTTAAAATTCGGAATTTAATAGAAACATATTTAGTTTGCTTTCTTATATCTTAAGTCTGTAGTGTTTCTGCAATGATATGCTGTATACAGGGTAAGTTAAAAGTCCCAAGTTTATCGATTATCACCGTTGTTTGTGAAGCAATTTTTATAATAGCAAAGTCATTTTTTGTCGTCTTCCGGTTTAGCCGGAAATGATCATAACTTTTTGTTTTTAGATGCAACATAGTTTATATTTCATTATTTTGGGACGCAAAATAAAATTTACATTACCAAAACTTGGAATTAAAGTTTTTGTTATATTGGAAAAGTGACAAAAAAATTTAAATAAAAAATACTTTTAGCTAATAGCATTAACTTTGAAAAATCGAATAATTCTAATTTTGCCTTTAAATAAATTTATTAAAGATAGTTAAGATAGGTTAATTTGTTTTATTAAGATTTTGGTACAGCAACTAACAGGTCAGTGTTTTCAAAGGTCAGTCGATTTGCTAAAATTATTTTTTATTATTTTTAAGTATTATTTTAATTTTTTTACTTATTAAATTATACAAAAACTTTAATTATAATTTGTTTTTTACCTACCTCCGATGACAAATAAATATACAGAGTGTTGCATTAACAAAAAGTCAGGATCAATTCCGGCTAAACCAAAATTCGACAATAGTTTTAATTTGGTCTCCAATTGACGTTATAAAAAACTTGTCAAAATAATTTGATTTGCTTTATTAAGTTTTAACATGGCAACTTACATGTCAATGTTTTTAAAAGTAAGGCGATTTGCTAAAAGTAGTTTTTATTTTTAGCTTTGTATTAGTTCCAACATTAAACAAAAACTTTAATTAAAATTTTTTTGAACGTAGTTTTTTTTTAATCTGCGTCATAACAATAAAATATATAGGCTGTTGCTTTTAAAAACAGTAAGTAAGAATTTTTTTTGGCTAAACCGAAAGTTCAGAAAAATGACGTTTCGATTAATAAATGCATTATAGTGTAAGAGGAATCGGCGGAAAGTACTGAAAACTATTTTACCTTAATTTTTTTATACGATCCTTTTTAAATTGCATTACTGATGATATAAATGAATGTTGTCATGGCGCCGCCTGGTGCGATATTTTTTAAACCGAAATTGTTTAAACAATTGCAAGAAATTGTTATTTTTTAACCGGATTTTTTTTTTAATATTCTTTATTGAAACACAAATAAAAAAGGTCCTATGATTTTTTACGATAAAGTTAATATTTTTGGAGATATAAATTTTTGAAAGTTTGAAAAATCTCAAATTTGGTACTTTTGGCCCATAAATATATACATGTTAAGAGGAAAATTTTTATTTTTGATTTTATCGAAAGAGCTACTCGTAATAAAAATTTTGCTACTTCTTAGTAAAAACATTTAACATATTTTATACGCGGTGTTCAGAAAATTGCAAGAACTTAAAATGGTACCGGAGTAAAGTGCATTTATTTGAGAAGGTATGGAAATAAGTTACTGGGAAATGTTGTTCAAAAGTAAAAGATAGTTCCTAATACCAATTTTCAAAAAAATCGGCCTACTTTTATTAATTTGTGATGAACGTTATTTTAATATCAATTAACTAATTTCAAATCAACAACTTATTTTTGTACTAGTAGGCGTTGATAATGACAAGCTTTATTGACACTTCGCTTTTATAATTCATTAGCCGCAGTATTGTCAGCTTTAAATGCTTACTTTTCAGCAAAAAAATTAATAAAATTGATAATAAAAATTTAAATTGATATAAAAATAAAGTTAAATACAGGTAAATAAAAGTAGGCCGATTTTTTCAAAAATTGGTATTAGAAACTACCTTTTCATTTTAAACAACTTTTCTTAGTAACTTATTTCCTATCTTCTCAAATAAATGCACTTTCCCCCTTTTGCCATTTTAATTTTTAAATTTTTCCCCAAACCCCGGGTTCCCCTTTGTTAAATTTTTCTATCCCAATCTTAACAAGAAACAAAATTTTTATTGGGCTTTTTCGATAAAATCAAAAATAAAAAAGTTTTTCCTCTTCAACACCTTTTCCGTGGACATACTGTATATTAAAAAAAATAAATTATAAAACATATATTTTTTTTAATATTTAAACAATCGTTATTAAAATCCTTATTTAAGATTTGAAATTTTTTTATTGTTTATACAGGTTTTTTGATTGTTTATTACCCGCGCTTACAAGTAAAATCAAACTCCAATAACTTTTTTAAAATTGATTTTAGCAAAAAAACTTATTAAAGCAAATTGTAGATAATTAAATTAATAATAACATCGCTTCCCTTAACAATCTAAATAAAGTTACTAGTTTTTAAGATAAATGATAAATAATGATCAGCACACAAAGGGGCCGATGCAGCGTATGAGTCAGAGAGACGGCGTTAAGTATCGTAAAGCACGCATATTTGTGAGTACTTACACAAAACTAAAATTTAAACAATTGTCACAAAAACAACCAAAAAACAAGAAACATTTATACTAAAACGCCATATTGAATGTGTCATCTGTCGAGCGAAGCCGAAGGTGGCCGAAGTACAACGACTATTAGTCGTTGGCCGAAGTACGCCTTTACGAAAAATGCATTGTTGTCAAGTAGTCGCGCCTTTATTAGTAGCTGTCCAAAAACAAAATAGTATTTTGACATCCTTACTTTTCTGTGTAATACTTTATAGTAATAAATATAACAAATATTATTCACAGTTTAAAATACAATAGTAGAGCTTAATTTGAAGTAATTTTAATAATAAATTAAATAAAATTTAATCATAATATACTATTAAGTAAATGAAACGGAAAGATACTTGGCAGCCACGCTTTACGACAAAATAGTATCTGTAGTAACCATTTTCCCGGGTTTTGGTGGATTTTATTGTTTGAGCACAGAGGTTTCATTCATCGCTGGGCAGAACCTTAGAATGGACGTTTATGATGCCACGCTTATGCCAAATCGATGCTTTCTCCAGTTAACCTAACTGTTCATTGGTTTAAACAATTTCGGTTTAAACAATAGGGCACCGGTGGCGCCGTGGCAACATGCATTTATATCATCAGTAGAACAATTTAAAGAGGATCGTTTAAAAAAATTGAGGTGGAATAGTTTTCGGTACTCATACGCCGATTCCCCCTAGACCAATAGAGTTTTGCTATTTAAAAAAAAGGTTTATAAAAAAAAGGAGATAATTCATTCCGGTACTTTTTACTTACCCTGTACGTCATATTTTACACAATAACTCCTTTATTTTAGATCAAAGAATATAAAGTATATAATGTGTACAAAAATGAGTTTTAAAGTATTTCCATTGGTCATAGCATCGTTGAGTCCACGATATTATTAGACCTTCTGTATTATCCTTAAATTATATATGGATTATATTGTAAAATAAAATGTTTTAGGTAAATAATGTATCTTAGAAAGTAAATTTATACACTGTTTGATGTAATAAAAAAATGTGTTACCTTACTTAGTAAGTTTACGTATGTAATAGTCTTTATTTGCTAAACTACAATGTTTTTAGTAATATTAATAATAATTTGATGTCATGGAGTGCACTCGAAACTGCATATTTTTTTGTAGCTAAGTATATTGTAATAAATTGCCACAGGTTAATTGTATATATTAAAAAAAAAATATAATACTTAATGATAAAAACTGAATTTTGTAAACGAAAATAAATTAACTTAGTATTTAAAAATAAGGTGTAGCCTGAATTATGGCAGTCTAAAAATATTTTGCTTTTATTACTAGATTAATTCTATATTAACAAAGGAATATGTCTATTTTTTGTAATTTTTTTAAAATTTCTTAATAAATAAATTTTGCTTAAGTTTAAATTTAAGCTTAAACTGTAAAAAAATAAATTACCTTTAATAACTACTTTATGAATTAAAATATATATATATTTGTTTAAAAGTAGTTTCAAACTCTGAAGTACATTTTATGTAAAAATGTTACAGAAATGTTTTATCGTTTTATTTATTTTTACCAAAACATTTTTACATATATTTTAAATTAATATAAAAAAGTTACAAAAAAATATATTTATTATTTACCGTTAGCATTAAATTACAAGTACAAATGTATTTTTACAATTTGTTGCACTTTATTACACACAAAATCACTGATCTGTTTCTTAGTATTTACAAATAAATATTAATATTTTGTGTATGTGTTAATAGTTATTTCTACCCCATAAAAAACAAAACCCAACAAAGCAAAATGTAAAATGTCATATGTTGTCGTCTTTTAAACGAAAGAACAATAAAAAAAGGTCTTTAAATTTTAAAATTTTAAATTAAAATTAAAATAATTTTAAAATTAAATAATATGGAATACCAGTAATTTTTTACAATTTCTTACACATTATTCAATCTGATGTAGACGTTAAAAATGTTGACCGATTTTTCGCCAAATCTACATGTGCATTTTAAAAGGTTTTTGGCCGAAGCATTCATAAAGGCCAATCAACTGAGCGTGCGCAACTCTTTATTCCAGGACCTAAAGAAAAGTGATTCTAACCACAACTAACCACAACTAACCATGTTTTTTTGGATAAAATTTTGTTTAATGTATGCGCCATAAAAATTATTTATTTATTTTTGTGCAAGAATATTTTATAACATAGTTTTAATATTTTGGAACAATTTTTAAAAGTTAATATGCTTATTTATAGAATAATTTAAAAAATTAAACTAATAAACTTTTTCCTAAAAAAAATATTAGGGTAATATTAAAAAAAAAAATTCAAAATTTTTAAGAAAGTAGTTTAGCCGTTGCAATAATATACTAAAAAGCATATCGCACCTCCTATTCAAGAGTAAAACAAGTTCATTTTTATCAAATTTTATTTTTTTTATACAATGAAGTCTTAAAAATCTATGTTGTAATGCAAAATTAGCGTCACAAGTAAATTTTTCCAAATAAGCCCCCTTAAAAGTAAGTAAATTCTAATTATATTGCGTATTTTTTTCAACAAAAATAAAGTACCTAAAGAAAAAAAAGTAAAGATACAAAAATCTTTATACTCCCTAAACTTTAAAATAACAGAAAATTTTAGTTACATTAATACAGTCTAAAATTTGGTCAGTGAACCTACTAAACTGGAAGGTGCATTTTCCATTAGCTTTACTGTAAAATGATTTTTTTTAAGTAATGCCACTTTCAAAGCGTGTGTGCGATATAAACAAAAAATATTAAGTAAAATTTAAATTTGTGGACCACTTTGTCACTGACATAAAAATGCTCAATAGTTTTGCTTAAAGCTATTTTTATAATAAATATGGGCTTTACCTAAATTGTTAAAATCCAATTTAACAACTGTTTGGTGAATATTTTATTTATTTTATGCCTATACCATACGCAGCGTATATAAAAAAATACATTTACTCGTATATTGCCTAAACTACTTGGAACGACAACATTGTCCTGTTTATCTTTCCTCCTAATTCAATTTGGTGTTATTTTGCCAGAAATACGAAAACATAATATAAAGCAAGAGGATAATCGAAAATATTGGTTAAAGTAAAATACTAAATAAAATTATAGACTTAGGCACTCAAGGACAAGATTTCTAGAATGGAGAAATATGGGGGTATTGTACTATTAAAATAGTTTTTTTGTCATACAATTTTTAATTTTATGCAACATAATTAAAGCTATAACTGAATTCGTTTTCTTTAATTACTTTATCTATTTCTTCGTCGTGTACATGACCAAATCGACTCATTTTGACTGATTTTGACGTTTCTAATTGACAATACAAACAGGTTCGATTGTTCTGTGTTTGTAAATAAGTGGAAATACCACGTTGTATAGGCAACGTGATATTTCCGCTAAACTTTTTTGATTTTTAACGTGTCTTATGGAAAAATGTATACATGAGTAAAATATTTAGTCAAAAATACCAGGTAACACTGTCTGTACACAGCTTATGCTTAAACAAGGAAAGAGGTTAAAGAGATTCTATTTCCTTTTCAATGGAGTTCTGTCGGTTTTGTTGTCATTATTATCTGGTCTATTTTTCATTTAAAATATAAAAATATTAATTTGCATTATTTTATGTACGTGTTTTTAAAAAATTCACTGAATAAAGTTGGTGACAAAATATATATTTTCCATTAGTCTGGAATTACATAAATAAGAGATAAAGTAGAAAAGTTGATCACCCAAAAGCTGCTAAAAGTAAGTTTATATAAAAGGTAGTATTTCGCAAACGACACGAAAAAAGAAATTAGGCAGTTATGGATACTTCCTGGATAGTGAAAGATATTTAAGAAGTGCTTGAAATATTGCCCAGTTAGTTTCAGTATAAGGAAAGGGATATACAGAGTATGCCAAAAAAACTGGAAACTGCTTAAGAGTAAAGTACCTTTATTAAAAAAAAATAAATGTTAAATGTAAAAGTCATTTACAATTAAAAGTAGATCCAAATACCAAGACTCGGCCCTCTATAATTTTTTTTTAAGATGACTACAACCCTTTAATATCTTTTTATGCACCAATATTTAATAAGACTTTAAAATTGCACAAATAACCTTTTAACAAGGCAAATATATATATATATATATATATATATATATATATATATATATATAAAAATATATATATATATATATATATATATATATATATATATATATATATTATATATATATATTTATATATATATATATATAAAATATATAATATATAAAAAATATATTATATATATATAAAATTTTATATATATATATATATATATATATATATATATATATATATATATTTTATATATATTTTAATATATATAAAATATTATATATATATATATATATATATATATATATATATATATATATATTATATATTATATATATTATATATTTTAAATAAAAATATATATAATATATATATATATATTATATATTATATTAATATTATATATATATATATTATATATATTATATATAAGGGTGTCCCATTTTGGTCGCTAATATAGGCTAAATCGGAATCTGTAAGAGTTATCGAAAATCTGACCAAGCACTCACGAGCTTTTTTTTGAGGAAAATAATAATGGCGGAAACAGATCACGGCTATCGCGATTTGTTTGAGAGCAACAGGGTAATTCTCGGATTGGCCATTTTGAAATAAGTCCGTATTTTCTTTATTATAGAAGATATTAAAAAACTAAAGCTGGTTCTACAGGCACTTTTTTATGAACAATTCAGTGGCGTACTCGTTTTCTATTGTTTATAGTTTTTGAGAAAAGGTAATAAACTGGGGTTTTTTAAACGGGACACCCTATATATTATTAAATTAAAAAAATCTACGTTGAATTCTAAGCATTTTCATATGAAACACTTTGTTCCTAGTCTAACCGTTTTCAGTTTTAAATTTTTTAAATATATTTAAAAAAAAAATTAATGGCTGGAAAACCTGAACGGTTTATTTATGATGATGAGCTAAGTAGCTTCCACCTGGGGTTTTTAGTATGGTATCCAACGTGGCGCTTTCTCTGTTTTGAATAACATTTTATATACCTAAGTAAAGTAAATTCCCTGGGAAATAAACAAATAGTATTATATATTACAATATTTAACATACAAAATACAATTAACAAATAAACAGAAACAAACTAACTACGAAATTTCAATCAAAATATTACATTAAGTGTTCAAACGTTTGCCCATTATTGTTTATACAAAAATGGCATCTCCTGAGCACACTACGAATTTTCATTCCGAATGTGGATATTGGAAATACTCTGAATGGCTTGTTCAAAAAATTTTCAGTTCATTTATATTGTTTACTCGGTTTAAATAGATTTTATCTTTTAATAAACCCCAAAAGAAGAAACCAGTGGAGTCATGTCAGGTGACCTGGCTGGCCACCTGACAGGTCCCCTTATTAGCAATCCACTTGGCACCAAAATTAGTATTTAAGTGATCCACAATTCTTGCGCGTTATGGGCTGGCGCCCCATCTTGCTGGAAATAGAGTTCTTGGCTTTCTCTTAAAGGAAGATTATCTATAAAATTAAAAATGTTTCTTTCAAAATATTTAAGTATATTTGAAATTTAAATTTTCGTGAAATATTTCATAAGCAAGAACTCTATCTCCTAGCAAAGCCACCCAAACATTAAACCAAATCGTCCTTGACTTTCCCTTTGTACCTGTTGATGAGGTTTTCTTGGGCCCATTGGTGTTGGTTGTGCCTGTTAAATATACCATCGCTGGTCACGCGTGATTCGTCAGTCCATATGATTTTACCGGGAAAAGCCTCATCGGCATATACGGCAAGATTTTGAGCGAGGAACTCCAATATTTGTTTCAATGATTCTGGTTGAAGTAGTTGGGTCGGCACCGACGCAAGCCAATACGTTAATGCTAGTTACTTCGTTATTTTCCTTTCTGTAACTTTTTGCCCTCGGTTTTTTAAATGATCCGAAGTTTATCAAATTGTCTACAAGTCTCTTGAAAATTGTCGGAAATGGCTGTTGACGTTCTGGATACCGCTCATAGTATAAATCACAAGCGCTCTGGCTGTGCTTATTAGATTCAATAAGCATTCAATCATATTATACTTCTCAAAACTTGCATATTTATCCATATTACGTTTTAAAGGCAAAATAAATTTAAACTGACAGCTAACGAAAAAAATACGGGATGCATAAGATGACAACTAGGAGCCATGTAGTGTGGTCCATGGCCTACTAAGGAATCCTATCATATAGTTTATCTTTCGGATTCGGGGATAAGAAAGAATGCTTATGACCATTTGTATTAATAAATATTTGATATTTTTTTTAAACTGACAATTCTTAAAGCATTTCCCAGTTAACCTGAAGCTGAGCAAGCTCATTTAAAAAAACCGTTCAGGCTCTCCAGTCATTATTTTTTTTTTAAAAATATTTAAAAATTCAAAAAAACTCGAAAACGGGTTTGGACTAGGAACAAAGTGTTTCATATGAAAAATGCTTAAATTCAACGTAGATTTTTTAATTTAATAATATATAGGGTGTCCCATTTAAAAAAACCTAGTTTATTACCTTTTCTCAAAAACTATAAACAATAGAAAAAATCCAGTCACCACTGAATTGTCATAAAAGTGCCTGTAGAACCCCGCTTTTGGGTTTTTTTAAAATCTTCCCATAATAAAGAAAATACGGACTTATTTTAAAATGGCCGAAATCCAGAAATACCCTGTAGCTCTCAAACAAATCCCATAGCCGTGATCTGTTTTCCCCCATTATTTTTTTCCTCAAAGAGCTCGTGAGTGCTTGATCAGATTTTTGATAACTCTTACAGATTCCGATTTAGCCCCATATTAGCGACCCAAAAAGGGACACTTTTATATATATATATATATATATATATATATATATATATATATATATATATATATATATATATATATATATATATATATATATATATATATATATATATATATATAATAATATATATATATATATATATTTTATTTGCTTTTTATTTAAAGCAAATAAACTTAATATATCGGACTGTATCTATAGAAAACGTGTTTGACCTTAAATAATACCTATTCCTTTTAAAAACTTTAAACTTAGGAGTCCTTTGTGCCCAAGTAAGCTTTTTTTTTTTTTTTTGGCCATATATAAAAGCAACTGCTCCCGATTTTAGGTTCTTGGAGTTGTGGATGTTTCTAAAATAAAATAAATGCGTTTGCTTAAAATGGAAAAACATAAAAAGCTGGTCAAAATCTGCATTATATTGGTTTTAAGTTAAAAAATTGCTTTGTTAAATACATTTTACAAAGCAGCGCGAGATTCATCAACAACAATTTAACAAAGGATTGTAATAACCCGATAAAACCTACAGTGTGCTCACGCCAGGGTCACAAACAGGAGCATTATCACCTCTAATTTAAGTAATAAAAATTATTTGATAATGCTTCATTAGTTCATCCCACCGTAGAATCCCACAATTGTGTTTAGTTACGACGATGGTTGAAGTGCCATGGTAGTCCTCGAAGAGAAAATAAAGACGAACTAGTTAAAAGGTAAGAATAATAAATAATAATTTTGATATCAAGCAGAAATGTATTTCACTTGTCATGGTAATATGTAAAATTAATTACAAAAAAACACACACACAACTGATGTGGTCTGGATATTCGGTTGTTGGACCACATTCTCCTTCAAAATAAA
The DNA here is from genome assembly GCA_019359885.1 of Listronotus oregonensis. Lineage (NCBI taxonomy): Eukaryota > Metazoa > Arthropoda > Insecta > Coleoptera > Curculionidae > Listronotus > Listronotus oregonensis. The sequence continues at coordinate 23,604 of JAHBCN010004332.1, read as the reverse complement.
GTGAACAAATATATGTGTATTTATTAACATTATTAATTCCTCGGAATCGACCATCACCTCGTCCACACCGCTTCACCCACAAATCGCACATTTGGGGCAAAGTGCTTTCGCTTACCTATTTTAATACCTGGGTGTCTTCCTCGACAGGACATATAGAGACTACTGCAAAAATACCAGAAACAAAGTCACGGCCCGAAATAACCTCCTAAAGAAACTCGCAGGAAGTAAATGGGGTGCGAACCCAAGTGTCCTGAGGACTACGGCGGAAGCCTTGTGTTTTTCGACAGCAGAATACGCTTGACCAGTGTGGAGCAGGTCTAAACATGCAAAACAGGTCTCAATCGCACTTAACAAGACATGCTGAATTGTGATTGGCTGCAAGAAACCTACCCCTGTACCCCTACTATACCAGGTTGCAGCTTTTGCCTCCCCGGAGGATCGACGCGAAGCAGCTCAACATATAGAAAGATTCAAATAAACGTTTGATGATAGACACCTTCTCCACAATCTTGAGGAACTGCATGGAACCAGCTGCTTAAACTATAGAAAGAGATTTATGCGCAACGCAAGCATAAAACCACCGGCGAGTTTCCCACTCCGACAGGAACCGCCCCGAGGGATAAACCTGGAATGTAAGGCAGGGCGAACCCTTAATCGCATGCGGACTATTGTTGCCCCTGTTAGACATAATCTGGCAAAGTGGGGAATGAGAGATGCTGACGAGGTGTTGTGTGAATGTGGAGAAGTACAGACCGCCGACCACCTAAGAACATGTGTGCACTGTCCATCAAGGTGTACCCTTGATGATTTATGGCTTGCTGATACTAAAGCCGTGGACGCAGCCCGATATTGGGCAGGAATATTGTAGATTTTTGGACCTGGATTCGAAAAAACAAAAAAAAAAGAACCCATTTTAATGAGTTTTCGGCGATATTCAAAACAAGGCTTTAAAGGCCTAATAAAATATTATAAATTTTCTTAAAAGGATTTACTACGCGTATTACTGTTGCATACTCTATAACAACAACGTTTTTTAACCATTTTCTTATAGATAACATTATATACTTTAATTGAAATATTTGTATTATTATTTTACTATTTATGCACAAAAATTTATATTAAACTGTTTATATAAAACTAATTATTATTACTTGTTTTATTGCTATTGCTATTGCTTGCTTTTATAAACATATGTACTGCTCATACATTTGTAAATAAACTGCCCAACAACACGCAAAAGTAAAGGCATGCGCACAAAAAAAAGATCAACTATAACAAGGACTATAAATTAGAAATATTTTTGTACAGGGCCATCCAACATTACCACTCAAATTAAATGAGTGGCAATTGTACTGTTCGTGAATCCCGTCCTTTGGACCGACCTTCCTGTAAGAGGTAAATGTTTAAAAACATTACTTAAATGGCGGTTTTAAGAATCGAATATTGAGTAATGCTATAAATACTATAAAATATGTAAGTGTCAGTAACGCAATGAGGGATGGTATATTAGTCTCGAAATTCATGAGGAGACTTGTTTAATGATAATTTTTCTAAAAGCGTCTATAAACCTAATAAAGAATGGGCCTGGACGATCTTTTTAAAACTTTGTTTCATCTCTGTATTTAAAGTATAAATTACGGGCACATAAAATAAACATTTTACCAATATTTATGTGGATTTCTCATGTGTCTACAACTTTCCATGAAAATAATAAAATTTTATTCCAATCAAGTTCAAACAAATTACAGAATAGAGCCCAGGTCGGACGTTTTAATAAAAATGTTATTTTCCATTTTTTTTTGGAAAAGGGTTTTTTTTCAAAAATTTAAGGAAAAATTTGTTTTGGGCATTAACCCATTTGGTTGGGCGAAATTCCTTTTAAATAAAATTCCCCCAATTTTGCTTTTTTTTAAAGGACATTTAAAAACAAAAAATGAACAGATGCCGACCTTGTTTCAAAATAACCCAACCATCCAGGGCTGTGTTAGGTTTTTATTTATTTTTGAGGTGGTTTAGTTTTATTTAAATTTTTAAAATTGGGAAGGTTGTTTTTTTTCGGTGATTCAAGTTATTTTTTAGGGGGGATTTATTTTTGATTTAGCTATTTACTGGATGGTGGTTCTTCATATTGTGATAAAACCACATTTTTTCCCAAGATTAATTTATTCTCCTTCCAGGTCAAAAAATTATTATTTTTCATTTACCGGCACGTGTTCATTATTTAAATTTCATGACTAATAAAACCCGAAATTTTTTTTTTATTGACCATATTATATTTTTTGTTAAATATACTTACAATCAAATTTTTAACATGACTTTCTTTTTAAATTACCCAAAAATAAAAATCAATTATTAAATTCGTCCATGTTCTTCAACAAACATTTATTTCTCTTGAGGTAGCCCAGCCAATGGTTTTATAATGAGCGGCCGAACCAGTTTTTAATAAAAATTTCCCAAATACTACATTTTAAAAAAAATTTTAATTTAAATCCGGCCCCCCAGCTTCCTTAGTTTAAAAAAACATTTTAAACTTTCCTGGAAATTTTTAAAAAAAATCAAATTCTGTATCATTTAAAATAAAATTGATTAAATTTAATTTCGGGCCCGGCCCCGTCCAGTTAAAAACTTGCGATTTAAAAAATATTTTAAAATGGCCCCAAAAAAAAAAAAAATAAACCTTTTAAAATTAAATAAATTTTTTTAAAACTTGTCTTTTTTATAAATAAAAAAATAATTTCAAATTTTGTTATTTTTTTTTAAACCCAAAAATTTAAATAAATTTTTTAAACAAACCAAAGCCTAATTCTTTTTTTGTATAAATGGTTTTTAAGGATCTCAAAGAAAACCACAATTGTTTGGGTTTTTTATAAACTATAAAAATTTAAAGGTTTCACCGCAACCCAAAAAACCCATTTTTTTTCCCCCTTTTTTAATTTCCCCTTTTTTTAAAAACCCTTTTCCCTTTTTTTTTTTCAAAACTTATCATATCACATGTCAACAATTTATTAGCAGACCCGGTAAGACTACGGACATAAAATCTGTTGTATCCGAATTTATGCCCAATTCCAAAATAGGAGGTTAAACAAATTTTTTTTGGGTTAAACGAAAAAATATTTGTTAGGTTAAAACTTCTGCAGGGTTGGTCCGCAGGTTGTTTGTTTTGAAGAAAACAAAATAAATGCCATTTATATTCAAATATTCTTTTTTTTTTTTTAATATTTATGGGCGCCTTTGATGATTCTAAATTGTAAAGTAATAAATTAACTTTTCTTTGCCAAATTCTTAAATTTATCATCAGTCGTTCAGAGGTTGGCTTTCAGCATTAGCGTATCTTGTTTTATTAAAGGTGCCAATTTTAAATTATTTTTAAAGCACCATTACCATTCGTAAAGCTTTTGTAAAACTTTTCTCCTTCGATTTTCTTAGTAAATTGTTTCCTTTTTTATTCAACCTTTTACCTTTTTTTTTTTATAACTGTCCCTTTTTTGTAGGAAAATTATTATTTGATAAGGTCCCAATATTTTTTTTATTTCTAATATCCATATTTTGTTATTGTATTGTATTCCATCCACACCTACCAATTCTAAATACGTATGTGTCTAATCACCAACGCAACTTTCCATGAAATCTGCACTGTTTAAAAGCAGCTGTAGCTAAAAATATTGGGTGCTGCTCCCTTCGCTGGTATGAACGCAATACGTAACTTTCGCAGCTGCAGCCTCAGAACCGCGCAGCAATCGCAGCTGCGTGTGATCCTAACTTTAGTTCAAAGAAAATGGGTATCATATATTTTCTGAACTCTATAAATGTGTCATCAGGTAACATAAAAATTGTTCTTTTTTCTAACTAAAGAAATAACAATTAACATAGTTTATAAAAAAGAAATATATTCCTAAAATGTTCCACTAATACGCTTCTTTCACAAAAGTAGAAATAAAGGAATAGTTGATATGTAGATTTAAAAATTTACCGTTTGTCGTTTTTGTAGATTATGGTAATTTTGTTCGTTTTATACGGACGAATACACTGTTTATCGAAAGGAATTAATTATACTTGTATTTCTCGTCCGCCCCAAATACTATTTACCGAGGAAAAAGAGAAATTTGTGATTCAATATGGTAATTTTGTTTTTATCTGGTGACAAATCGATATCCTTAAACATAGTTTATTTTTGGCATAATAATGTGTTCTTTGCACTAATTTTTTGGGTTTTACTTATTGTTTTAATATTATATTTAATTAACTGAAAGTTGCAATATTTTTTTGAACAATTGCCTTTTCGATAAAAAATATTTACGAGTAAAAAAAGATCCTAAATATATTCAGTAACCTGACGACATATTTGCGGGGTCAACATTGAATTTACTAAAAAAAAACTAAGACATATTTTTTTGTTGACGTCACCAATATAAAAATCCATTTTTTTCTATATAGCCAATGAGCAGACTACTTAAAAACGCTATTTCATATTGTCCGACATGTTGAAAAACAGTTACCTCTACCAAAAACCGGCCATTACAAGGTAGTCTCAATTTGAAAGTTGGCTTTTTCGCCAACCGCTTATTTGACCCTAAGACAAAATCGAAGTTTATTTTTCGACGTTTGTTTGAAAAAAGCGTATTTTTAACAAATACAAAGTTAATACCGTGACAAAAAAAAAACAAAATGATCAAATAGATAAGCTACATGTGATTCCAATATACAAAAGCTTCCGTAGCTGTTGCTCCCCATAGAGTGTTACAAATTCCTGGAAAAAATCATTGTCTTATTTTGCTTTAATTAAATTTTAGATAAAATTTTTTTCGATAGCATCGCTACTAATGATTCAATTTACAATTAAAAATAAAGGTTATCAAAATCTTATGAGCAGTTTGCGAGGAAGCCAAAAAATGCGTGCAATTTGAAGTGGCCGGTTTTTTGTGGAGGTGAGTGTATATTTTTGATTTCTTTGCATTTAATAAGCTAGGCATCATGTACATACAAACAAATAGACTTTCAGCAGCTTTTTGAGAAAGACTTATATTATGCATTTATATTTTTTTTACTTTTATAGAAGATTAGAAGTGGATTTACTGTATGTAACCCGGATTACAAAAACAATTTTCTACGTATTACAGCCGCAAGTTTTCCGCAGGAGATGCATAAAAGGTGCTTTAAGTAGTTCGTAAAGGTGTTAAGTTAAAAAAATCGACAGATTTTAAAGTATTTTCACAGATTTTTGCCGCATACAAAGAAAAAGAAGGAAATATGGATATCGGGAAATATGATTGATATAAGACCTTGATTTTTTGTTTCTTTTTATTACTTAAAGCAGTAGAAATATATCTTATGATTAATTTGACATTAAAAGACCACCATAATATTTACAGAGTTACATTTACTTTAGGTATTTTTATTACTTTACGGGATGATTAATAACTTTATATTGCTATCATTTTTTATGTATAATCTAGCGAAAAAAATTGATCATATTTTACTACTCCAGGTTAGCCCATTTTTTCTTGGGTAGCTTTGTCTTTCAGGGTAAACCAGCGATAGTAAAACAGGTTTTTTAAAGTAAATATAGCGGATTTACATATTTTTTTTTTTTTCAAATAGGTGGCATTCCTTTAGCAAAGTTGCATCTACAAATGGGCCATATTTGCAGATCTGGAAAGTTGCAGTTGTAGATGTATTGAAATTTCACTGTGAGTTTATATTATTATTAAAAAAATTAGTAGGTTTCTATAAGTAGTAAAGAAGGGCAGTAATTGTCTAGAATTGTAAATAATAGCCCTAATTTAATTGATTTAAACATGCAATTTTCTGATAAAATATGATACTCTCATTATTTGATTTACTATTGATTCTATACATATAGCGGGTTATAATACAGCGGTAACCCACGATAAATCAGTAATTGTATAAGGTAGACGTAGTGAAGAACCTGTCGCTCAAAAAGTATATGTACTCACTGATTTTCTTTAAACCAGAAAGTTTGTAAAACTATTTACATATACCAACTAAAAGTTGTCAACCTTTAAAAACTTTATTTTGCTGTATTAAAAGTAATTGAGCTTTCAACATTTAACAGCTTTTTTTGGTGATAATTACGCATAATCTCTTACCCATTTTTTACTGTGTACCCTTGGACTTTAAAACTCAGAGAAAGCAGTAAATGATATATGCATTCATTTTTTATTATGACAGCTTAAATGTAAAAAGTCTAATTTCTTTTTGTGCGTTTTCTCACATACCGGGTGGTTCCTGTAGGAGGTATGATGTCTTCAATATTGTTTTTAATAGAAGCCTTCATTTTTTATTACAGAGATTTAAAAAAGACATTTTTTTATATGATAAATAAATTCTTTTTAAACACGGGCAATAACTTCAGGAGGTTCAAATTGTATTTAGTAACGATATCCTTTTTAAATTATTTGGCTTTCTAGGGTACATTTTATTTTTAAAGTGTTTTTACGAAAAGTAATAAATGGGTGTTAAATCTGTATCCGTGGAGATTTTCGTTAAAGAAAAAGCAGTCTCGTTAGAAAAAATTATGTTCTTTACGAAATTATCATTTATATCATTTAAATTTGTAAGTGCAATGTGTATTATCAAGGGCCTAATTTAGGTCTTGTTAAATTAAATTGATTAAGCTCAGTGGCGTCGTAGGGGAAACCTTATCGAAAAAAAAATGCACGCCACTGACTTTTTTGCAATTATTTTATTTTTCTTAAAATGGGCAGTTAAAAATATAACTGTTTTTTTTTAATATTTTTTTCTTTCTTGCTTCGTTTTCTAGAAAATATATTAAAACCATTTCATTGCAAATCTCTAAACCCATTAAAAAAAAAACTTTGCAACCAGAGTTGACTATTAATGGGATCTAGAAACTTGCAATGAGTTGGTTTTTATTTTTTTTTTTCTTAAAATCAAAGCAAGATAGGAAAAAAATATCAAGAAACAGAAAGTTGTAATTTTAGTTGCTTAATCTAAAAAAGTCAATTTTTCCACGATAATTTTTAATAAGGTATCTCCTAAGAAGCCACTGGATTTGCACTGGATTTAATAATTTTAATTTAATTGTGCTAGGCATTTTCGGACACATATGTTTATAAAAAATATATTTTTTAATATAGCATCAACTTTTAAAATGTTGCAATTAATTTGTTAAACACCCTTTATAGTAAAACGGTGCTAGTCGCACACTCATAAGAATTTGCTTAACACTTTATTCATATGAAATGATGGGATAAAAGTCAATATAATGTTTTGCACAAAGTTCTTTATGCTTATTTATAAAACCGTTTAAAGGGCGAACGGAACAAAATGTACTTTTAAAGGTATTTATGCGAAACTTTATTCCACTGGGGACAAAAAGGTAAGCACAAAGAGTTTTAAAAGATAGGTTAAACCACAAATCAATGGCAGCGCATGAGCTTATCTCCAAAAGGATAAAAGATCCCTAATATGTTTTTTGAATTTGTTCTAAATACAAGCAAAATAGAAATGAATTTTATATTTTTTGTTGGTAAAAGAGTCAAAGGGTTAAAAATTTGTTTATTTTTTATTTTAAGGGGTGATTTTTCACAAAATTTTTATGAAAAAAAATAATAAAAAATATGTCTGGAAATGCTCCAAGGGCGTTATGACCCTTTGAAGATGGTCTTCAAAAACTGGTTTTTAATTTTTATCTCGGGAACCCTGATAGATAAAGCTATGATATTTGGTATACAAGTTACTCTCGATAAAAGCAATAATCGCCACCAACTGCGTAATTGAAATTTTAAGCAGTGGTGCGTGGACAGGGGCGTACCCAATTTAATTTGACCCTATATTTTTTAGTGTTTGACTTGTTGACTTTCTAATTTCAAATTAAGATGATATTGTTTACATAAAAAAGGTATTCTTGGAAAATTTTGCTAGACTAACAGTTCTCGAGTTAGAGTGATCCGAAGAAAATACTAATTATTACTATCTAAAGTGTGTTTTATTAAGAAAGATTTAGAGTAGGGTTTTAACTTCCGTGAGAACAGCCAAACTTAAACCAAATGTTCAAAATGGCTTCCAGCCATATCAATACAACTGTTTAAACGTTTTCTCATTGATGCTATCACTCTTGCAAAAATACCTTGTTTGTTTCGTATATATTGACACTTTTTTATCACTCGTTGCTCCAATTGTTCTACACAAGTAATAGGCCTTGAATAGACTAAAGCTTTAGAAAACTCCATAGAAAATAATCTAATGTATTTAGATTTGGGAAACGAGGAGGCCAAGGGTAAGACCTTCTGTCCTATTCCTCTCAGGATGTTTATTTAAATTTCACGAACTAAGATTAAAGTGGGGCGGGGCCCTATGCATGAACCCTTTTAATCTATCTCCGAGAGGAATCGTCAATAACTCTGGTAGACATTTAAAAAATGCTAAATACGTTTGACCATTGAGTCATTGGGGCATAACTGGTCCTATTTGGTCGCCTATAATCCCGGAAAATTAATGAAATTTATCTTGGAACCGTGCTTGACTCCATGGGATTTTCATCCGCCCATACGGGTATTAGAAAATTAAATCTCCTTACGTTAAACCCTCTCATCTGGAATAAAACTCTACGAAGGAACAAGCGATTTTGCGCATTTTTTTTGCATCCATTCACAGAATTAAACCCTTGGTTATAAGTCTTGGGGCAAGGCTTGCACTCTTTGTATAAGGATTGAGAAGTTGTTGAATATTTCAATTAATTTTGGAACATTTTTCTTAAGGACCCTTCACTAGACCCTGGATAGGGCAATTTGCAAAACTCGTTCCTCCGCCTCTGGGGTCCGAGTGGTAGATTTCTTCCACAGTTATTTTGATCGGCAAAAAATCCATTTTCCCTAATGTTTGCAAACGAAAAATGTTTTTCACAAGGAATTGACATCGGGAAAAGTTCTTCTAGAAGGCGAGCTTCACGGCCACTACCATTTGCTTGCCGTACTTGAAATGCAATCACCCCAAGAATGAATCTCCGCCATTAAAAAAAATATCTTTGGAAACAGATTGGCAATTAAACAGTTTTACAATTTAATGCAAACACTGGCAAAATTAGATTGTTTTTATGGCAGTCAACCTATTTTAATGCTTTTTTATAAAACACATTTAGATAGAAATAATGTGTATTTTCTTCGGATCACTCTCACTGAGAACTGTTAGTCTAGCAAAAATTTTTTCAAGAATACTTTTTATAAACAATATTCAAGAAATTGGAAATAAAAAAGTCAAAACAAAAAAATGGGGGCAAATTAAATTGGGTATTCCCTTTAATTTCCACCACCACTGTTAAAATTTCAATTCGCAGTTGGTGGCGTTTATTGGTTTTTTCGAGAGTAACTCATACCAAATATCAAGTTATCTAACAGGGTTCCCGAGATAAAATAAAAACCAGTTTTGAAGACCATTTTTAAAGGCCATAAGCTTTTGGGGAGGCATTTCAGAAATATGTTCATATGAACTTTTTTAATTTTTATGTAGAATCACCCCTTAAAATATAGAACGCCAGCGCCCTTAAAAATTTATAAGGAAAATACAAAAAAGATCGAACGCGGAACAAAATGATTTTATATCAGTTTGCCAATAACCGTCGTAGGTGTTTTTCCCGCGTTCGATCTCTACCTACTTAAATTTTTTTAAATTCCAAACCTTTTGCTTTTTAATTTTTGCTTACATTAAAAAAAATAATAATAAATTGAAAAGCATTAAAAAAGTGTTTTCTTCCACTCTGAAGGGCTATTGACAAAACAAGAAACCCATTTGTTAAAAAAAAAAAAAGTTTTTTAAAAACTTATCTTGTTTTTTTTGTTTTTTTCGGACGTACAACTTTTCAAAACAAAGAAAACGACTTTTTTATTAATATCATCGGGGCTTTTGGAAAAAAAAAACATTATTATTTTTACAAAAAACTCATCCCATTGTATTTTTCGTTATATAAGGTTCTGACTTTGATAAAATATTGTTTATTAAGTTGAGTTTTACCTACTTTTACTGAAATGGAAATTTTTCTTTACAAAATACAAATTGCCAACTTAAACTTTATTGTATTTTTTAATTTATATTTCCGTAATAAAAATAAATAAAAAACCAATTTTTATATTCAGAATAAAAAATTTGGAACTTTTTTTGAGGTATTGCAAAAGTGTATAAAAATATTTTTTGGGAATTAAAAAATAACCTAATTTAAGGTATTATTAATAATACAAATGTTACAGGAAAGAAATAATAAATACAATGTTTAGAATATTATGTTTGGCTGTTTTGGTAATACATTTTATTAATTATTTAAATATTATTAGGTATATTTTTTATATCATGCATTCTGAATTAATTTTAGTGTATCAAATTGGCAATAATAAATTGGTTAGATAACTTTAATGTAAAAGGCGCAAAAAATGTTTTGTTACCTACTAAAAGAAAATTTTAAATATTGCCTAAAACCATTTATTTATTTATTTTAAATTGAATTTCCATATTTTTAAATTAAAAAAACATAAAAAGGGTAGGGATTTGTTCTGGATTGGTGACGGCCAGTTAATACCGTTTGCCGTTTGGAAAATCCAAATTAAAACTGTTGGTCTCACCAAAATAACATTACCCAAACGTAAATATTATTTAGAAGATATTTAAAGGTCCCAGAACCTATTTAGTTTTCTCGCCCCTGTCTACCTCTATAATTTGATATCCTAGTTTAGAATCATATTAATTACAATTTATTTGTCAAGAAATTTAAATTTTTGATTTTTAGTATTGTCATATCACACCACCTTTTTTTCGTAATTGTATTAATTTAAAAGGGCAACAATGTTGCACCTAAATTTTTAAACAAAGATTTAGTAAAGATTGCACAAGAAATAGTTTTTGGGTATATTTCTGAGCAATATACCTATAAGTAGGGTAACTATTCTTACTATAATATAAAAAAGTATATTTTATTCGTAAACGTAATTAAATAATTTTCTTGTCTCATTAACAGTTTAAAAGCAATAGATATTTTGATGATCTGGTAACAATAAGGTTAAATGAAATGTAATTTAATAAATTGATATCAAAGTTTGACAGTACATTTTTGTGTATTTTTTTTTTATTAATTATATTTTGTCAAATTTGTTTATTATACGACTCTATGCACAAAAAAGCAAATGTTAACCTTTTTTGGCTTTTATTTGAAATTTTTTACCCAATTTAAACAAGAAAAACTTCTCTCACAACAATTTGTCCCGGGTACATAGTCATACGAACTGCTATTTCAAGTTTGAATAAACATTTTGCAAATTTGTTTTACAAAAATAAAAATTATTTTTATTATTTTTCTAAAAACTAGAATACATTTTTTTAAGAAAAGGGCTTTTGCGTAGGGTTTTATTATGACAATTCACTAATTTGATCAAAACAAAAAAATGAACCTGTTTATCCTCTCGTATTTCTTATTTAAAACAGTCGAAGTGTTAACTATTAGAAAAATTTATCTAAGCGGAAACAAAATTCTGCCTTTAGAAATATTCAGTTTTAGTGCAACATACGTCATCATCTTCATCAATAACTGTTTTGGTCCATCTTTCGCAATAAAGTTCTAAGTTAAAATTTTTCATCTAAAAAGTGAGACTTGGAGCCCAAAAATATATACATATCTATTTGCAAGAAAATTTGGTTACAAGGTTACAACATCATTTTTAAATTTGCCTTTGGGGAAAAAAATCAAAATTTTAAAAAAAAATCTTTATTTGTTTTTTTTATTTATTTGACCAAATGAAACAACGCATAAAAAATTGTTGAGAAAAAATTTTTAATGGCTGTGGTTTTGGAAAAAACAGAAATAATTTTGCGAAATTTGGGGTTTGATGAAAAATTTAATAAAGTTTACAAAAAAAAATACAAATATAATCATAGAGTCACTAACCCCCAAATATTTACATTGCTTCTATGTCTTGGCAGCGCAACTTTGGGAAAATTTTTTTTTTCCAAAACCACCATAATTCTATAATAAATGATAGGCCATTAAGGAAGGAAAAAATACATTGAATTCGTAAAAAAAATTAAGGTTTAAGATGTAGCCAGTTTTTTGGGTCTAAACATTTAGGATTTCAGGTTTATTGGTACATAATTATTCTGCATGTTTTATCCGCCGTTGACCAAGACCCGCATTGACAAATTATTTAAAAACATAATTTTTTAAACTTTAACATTCTATCCTAGGCAATTTTTTAAAAGCTGATAAAAAAGTTTTAAATTTTAACGCAATTCTCACACGGATTCGTTACCAAAATTTGTATGGTAAAAAATACCCAGAATATCCAAATATTTAACAAATTAAAAAAATAGGTGGTTTAAATATAATTACTAAAAGTATTACTTTTTTATGCATGGTAAAGAGATAACGAAGTTCGGAAATTTTTTTTTTTTATCAGTATTATATGTACATGGTATACACCATATTATCATTGAATTACCTAAAATTAATATTGCGGTCACACCCTGACTTAGCAATGATCAACTTTTTTGCTGAATTAAGTAATTAGAACAGTGACATTGACCTCATTATTCTGTGCGCGACCTTCAAAGAAAGTATATTAAAATTTCCTTTTTTTGTTAAAAAAATCCAGCCCTTTAAGACTTTCATGTCCCTTTCTCTTTATTTTATAAAGTTGATACACATTTTTTGTTTAATTTTTGGCATACATAAACGACGAAAAAAAGTAGAAAAAACAAAAAAAAAACTATAGCGGTGTACAAAAAAACATATTTTTTTTGACTCTGTCAATTGTCAGAAATGTTAAATTTTGACAGCTGTCATTCTGGAAAGATCGTGTGCAGATAGCGAAACATTTGATAGTGAGTAACTATCAAAGTCTCTCGGCAAGGCTCCCTCCATCTTCCAAGCTAAAATCCATGCAATTGACATTTGCGCTTCTGAATGTCCAAAAAAGACCTTCGAGCGCAACCATATATTTTATCGGACACCAGGCTGCTTTGAAGGCATTGACTTCATGCACTTTTAATTTAAAGCAAGCCTGGGAATGCCGACAATCTCTAAACCAACTGGCCAAACATAATAGTGGTAACCACTCTGGACTGGGTACCAGGACATGAAGGAGTGGAGGGCAATGAAATTGCCGATCAACTCGCCAAGAAAGGAACACAGAGACATTCTATGGACCTGAGCCCTTCTGTGGCACCACTAGAGGCCACCTTTCGAAGAACTCAGAACATGGGAAAAAGTCAAAAAGAGCTTACTGGAACAACATCCCAGGACAAAGGCAGGCAAAAGATTTATTTCGCATTCACCTAAGTACACAAAGAAGCTACTGGAACTTAAAAAAACAGAACATAAACTGGTTACCGACTTCCTAACAGGACATGGCCCTTGGAGGTATCACCTCAAAAAAATGGGAAAGACTGAGGATGAACAATGTCGGTTTTGTCATAAAGCAAACGAAACTGCGGACCACATTCTTTGTGAATGCAGAGAAGGGGTATATCTTACTCCTAGAGATTATTCAGCTTGCATCGAAGGCCTTTATAAGCCCACCGAACCAACAGTGTACCGTCAAACTACAGGAGCAATCAAGGGAACACCTTAAAACTCCAGTGGGACTGTACACGGGACACTGCAGATTAAAATACCACATGCACAAGATCGGCCTAGCGGAAGACGCCGAGTGCCGCATGTGCATGGGGGGTGATGAATCGGCAGAACACATACTATGTTCATGCCCAGCAATGGCACAACTCAGATTCGCAATCTTTGGCAATGACACCTTGTTGCCGGGGGAGGTAAAAGATCTTTCTCCAACAGGAGCATCAGATTTATTAGAAGTCTGGACCTGGTGGGAGAAATATAAAAGGGTGTTGAGCCACAATAGACCGATCGGTCGCGGTGGAAGGGTGTCATACCCACTCACTTTTAACCTAACCTAACCTAACAGGCATTGAAGAAGCTTAAAAAAAGGCCCGAAAAGGATTAGATTAGATTAGATTAGATTATTTGAGCGGAGATGGCGAAAAATGACCTCCACCACTGCAACCTTACCAGATTTATTGTGGTTTCTCCTATCGTTCTTTAGAGTACCTTGTCTAAGCCCGTCTTCTTAACTAGACTCCAGAGTCTCGACAATGGCCACTCCATATAACTTGCCGGTTTTGGCTTCTCCTTCCCAAGCCTAGTAAACCTAAGCCTGCATAGTGCTTCGCAAGACCACACATGTAGGCTGTTTCTTCAGCCTCCTGGCAGAACCTACACAGGCTCTCCTCCACCAGGTTTATTCTTTCCAGGTGCTTGTTGAGTTTACAATGACCTGTTAGTTGACCTACCGTTATCCTTACGACCTTACGGCTGTGGCTCAGTAGGTCCGATGTAAACTTGGCCGAGTAGGTCTTAATGAACTGCTTTGCCTGTCGTTGTCCCGGTGTTTGTATCCACCAGCTTTGAAACTGTCTGTCTACCCAACTCTTAATAGATGCTTTGAAGAGACCTGCCGAGATACCGCAGAATGGCTCCGGGCCAATCATTTCCGCGCTGATCCTCTTTTGGCTAGGTTGTCGGCCTCTTCGTTACCTGGATGGCCCTCGTGGCCTGGTACCCAGGCTACCGTAAGTTTGTTTTCCAGCCGACTTTTTCCAGGGCCTGATACAGTCCCCGACTAGTTTGGAAGTAACTTTTGGGGAACTGATGGCCTTTAAGGCCGCTTGGCTATCTGAGTAAATGACGATATTTTTTCCTTTACTCCCTTTTCTTTAATCCTCACGGCGCAATGCACTATTGCTGCGATTTCCGCTTGGAAAACCGTGGCGTGCTGACCGAGACTTAAGATTACCTTTTCTCTAGGCTTATCTCCATAGATGCCAGCTCCTACACTCTTGTTGGTTTAGCCATCTGTATACCAGATATGATCAGGGGCCTTCCTTCCAGCCCTTTCCTATCTGGTATGACAATACGAAAGTGTCTATTAAAGATGAAACGAGGGGTTGTCTTGTCTGAGGGCATCTCAAACAATGAGCTGACCTCTTAGTCCTCCTCTATTTCCCATCTTGGAGTCCTTCGGTGTTCTATAATTGGACTTTGATTGGCCTATAGAGTACCGCCTTTACTTGCCCCTGTATGTAGATGTGGAGTGGCGGCAGGTTTAGCAGCACTTCCAGGGCTTCGGTTGGAGTTGTTCTCATAGCTCCCGTGATGCATACGCATGCTAGCCTTTGCACACTTTGAAGTTGTCTGATTGCTATGGTCTGTGAGACTCTTGTCCCCCAGGCAACTGAACCATAGGTTATCATGGGTCTTATTACCATTTTATACAACCACATGTTCATCTTTGGGTTAAGTCCCCAGCTTTTTCCACAAAGTCTGCGACATCTCCCGAGGGCAATTTTTGCCTTCTGAACAAGTTTGTTGAGGTGTGGTCCCCAGTTCATCTTTTGGTCAAAAATGACTCCTAGATACTTAACCTCTTTTGAGAAGGGGATTTCCACTCCATTGAGCTTTGGACATCTGAGTGCCCTTAGTGCTCTTTTCTTTGTGAAGGGAACAATAACGGTCTTTTGTGGATTAACCGACAGACCTTCCTCCCTGCACCATTCGTCTACGATGTTCAGTGCGTTTTGCGCCCTTTCTGAAACAAAGTCTAAGTGCTTACCTCTAACTACGATGGGTATGTCGTCTGCGTGGCCGAGGCAGTGAAACCTCTCTTTGGCCATTTTTGCCAGAAGGTCGTCGACTAGGATCGCCCAGTATAATGGTGACACACCTCCTTGTGGGCAGCCCCTCCCACCTCAGCTTCTATGGTGTCCTCGCCCAAGGTGGATCTAATGACCCTGTTTCTTAGGCTGGCCTCCATCCAGTAGCATCGGTTTGTGGGATGTTCCTTCGTGTAAGAGCCTTTATTAACGATCCTGTTGGAACGTTGTTGAACGCTCCCTCTATGTCTAGAAATGTGCCAAGCGCTATCTCTTTGTCATCGATTGACTTTGTCAGAGTCTGCTCAGATCGTCCAGAGCGGAGTCCGCAGCTTTCCCGATTGATAGGTATACTGGCGGTCACTTAAAGGGTATAGTGATAGTATGTTATCCCTTATGTATCTATCCACAATTTTTTCCAATGTTTTGAGCAGGAACGAGGATAGACTTATAGGTCTATATGATTTATGCGTTTGGTCTGAAATTCTGCCTATCTTTGGCAGGTAGACTACTGTAGCCTTTGCCATATTTTTGGTATGTAGCCCCAGGCAATGCATGCTCTGAAAATTTTGCAGAGATGCGGCAGTAATATGGCCATGCCTTTTTGGAGCAGTACCGGGTAGATTTCATCCGGGCCTGGCGACTTGTATGGGTGGAACTCGCCTATGGCCCATTTGATTTTTTCATATGTTACCACTTCCTTTGCCTTATCCCAGTCTTCCTTTAGGGGTCTACTGGGATTGCGGGCTTGTTTTCTTGGCCGAGGTTGATCAATTGTGGTTGATCCTGGAAAGTGGATGTTAATCAATAGCCCTAGGGTTTCCTTGTTAGTGCTCGTGAAGGCCCCGTCCGTTCTTTTTAGGGGGCCGGGAGCACTCGCAGTACCTTCTCTTGCGAGGACTCTGTGGATCCTGGCGCATTCCGGGGTTTCTGTGATTTGTTCACAGAATTGTTCCCAGGAAATTCTTTTCGCCTTGCGGATCTCTCGAAAAGGTTACTTAATATGAATTTAAGCTTTAATAAATAGTTAACTGAACTTACAGAAACACCATCAAAATTATTTAAGAAAAAAAAAACAATTTTGGAGATTCTCTGCCAAAGAGAAGACTTTTTGAATTTTATACCGGAGTCAAAGAAGTTACCATAAAATGCTATGTAAGATTAATTTTAAGACTCTGGTCAAAAACTTAAAAATAACATGCTTTTACATATACAGTCTGGCCATTATAAATATAACAAAATTGGCTTTTAAACTGAAATTTTTTTGATGTTATCCAATAAGTTTAGTCTCTAAAATTTGGAAAATTTATATATTTATTAAACAGTAGAAAATAGTATTAAACTCAGTCAGTTATTTAATAAAAAGCAATAAGGAGAATCATATATACATTTTAATATCAAAAAACTAAAAATATTTAAACCTGCCGATTCTTGTCATCACTGTTACAAACCTAAAAAATAACTACGTTCTACATGGTGTACAAGGAAAATAAGTTATAAGGGTATGCAACGTGGAAAAAAGCATTAAAGATCGAACAAATTAATAACTTTTAGCTGTAAATAAAAATAAATTTCAAAACCTTTTTGAAAAGCAGACCAGAAACATTTTTAAAAATCTGTTTATCTTTATAATAGCTTACGAAGGCTTAATATCTAGTTTTTCGATGGTTAACCTATCTTTTCCCAGTGCCATCAACGTCATGGCAGCACTGAAGCATGTAATAATTGCATTTCACAGCACCTTTTGGACAACGCGCTAGCGCCACCATCAACATTATTTTAAATAACTACTAGCTAAATCAACCGTCAGCGAAAAACCAAATGATACAAAAATATATCATCTTCAATAAAAATAGTCTGTGTCCACTACATTCGATCGTCTTCTTGGACTGCCCATTACTGTCACGGGCGGATGACCCAATGACCTCAATATCGTTTATGGGCGAAGTTGCAAACCATTGGCTTCTTCAGCTGATGTCACGCTGCCTCGTCGAAGGCACCGCACCGGTCTTCGATATAGTTAATTTTTATCGTTTTGGTATTTTGTGTGTTTGGGTGAGATTTTTTTGTGATCTTTGATGTTCGCCATGATGGTGGATTTTCAATAAAATGGAGTAGAAAATAATATCCATAAGGTACGTCGTTGATCTTAAAATAACTTAAGGAGCATTTAATTTTTAGGTAATGAAACCATAATGGTTTTTTTGGATTTTAATGAAAATGGCTTTAAAAAGAAAAAATAGTACAAAAAGATTTAATTTTTATTCGGTCGGCTTTGCTTTTATATGGTCCATTAATACAGACACTCGGGAAGCACATTATAAAAAGCAAAGGCGCCGCCAAATCTTTTATTTTTATGTTTTTTTTTTCTTTCAAACGGCACCGAATTTTCATTTTAAAAATGATCGAACTATACATATTTATGTCCTACCAAGAACGAAAAATAGTCCTTATACTACCATTTTAAAAATAAATGCAGGTATATGATTTAAACAAAGCTATTTTATGGGTATAATAACTATTTAATAAAAATAAAACTATTTTTAAAAATAAATAAAAAGCTACTCTTATAAACAAACAACAAATAGAACGTAAGCTTTAGACTTCTAAATAGTTTTATGACAAAACTGTAATTTAATTATTATAGTATCACAATGTAAATAGAGAAAATTTGCTACTTTTTACTTATTTCAAAACTCAGTAACACTACTACAAAATATTTGATTTTTTCGGCAATTGTTGGCACTTTAACTTAAACAAAGGTTAGACAAAAGTAAGCGCTTCCTTCAATCCCAAATTTAAGTTTCTATTACTATACAGTGTGGATCAGCCAAATGGAATAAATTCAATATTAAACAAACGGGGACTTATTCGAAAAATGCTCGGACATGTCGATTGGTATTTTTAATTGCGCATTTTTTTCAACTAAAACTGTTTATACAGGGTGTGTCATGTAACGGTGACCCATATTAACTTTCTTAATTTAAATGCAACACCCTGTATATTATTCAATTTTTGGTATTTTCAAAGCATTCTAGACATATTTTATGTACAATGTCCTATACCTATCTTCAACTGTTTCGTAAATATTAAGCGTTTTCAGGTTTATTGCATCTATTCCCTTTGCATGCTTGCCACATCCGTAAGGGTAACTTTTTGAGCATATACCTACTAGAGGCAGCCTTGCCGCTCGGCTGTGTGGACAAGCGTGCGAGAGAGTAAGAAGAATGGCTGTAAAACATTTATCTCGCTTCTTGTGCTGATTAATTGGCAGGACGGGTGTATACACCGCCGACAAATTAAGAGAGAGCGAGAGAGGGAGAGAGGTTATGCACCTATTTTTGCTTCTCTCTCGCACGCTTGTTCCCAAGGCTGCCTCTAATGGGTATATGCACAAAAAGTAATCCTCACGGAAGTGGCAAGCATGCAAAGGCAATAGATGCAATAAACCTGAAAACACTTAATATTTACGAAACAGTTGAAGATAGGTATAGGACATTGTACATAAATTGTGTCTAGGATGCTTTGAAAAAACCAAAAATTGAATAATATACAGGGTGTTGCATTTAAATTAAGAAAGTTGATATTGGCCACCGTCACATGACACACCCTGTAAAAACAGTTTTAGTTGAAAAAAATGCGCTAATAAAAATACCAGTCGGAGCATTTATTCGAATAAGCCCCCATTTATTTAATATCGAATTTATTCCATTTGGCTGATCCACATTGTATAACTAACTACTGTCCAAGTTAGAGGGACAAAAGTTTATTTGTTATGTATCCTAAGTATATATATTTTTTTTTTAAATGCCTCATTTTTGTTAAATTTTATAAATCTGATTGTTTAAACCAGAAGTTCTCAAACTTATTTTATCCAACGCCCACTTTGAAAATCAGTTATTTTGTAGCGCCCCCCATTTTTTTTTCACCTTAAAAATCTCAATAACATATTAGTCTCGCCTGGAGTTTAATTAAATCTATATTCTAAACGACACTTTTCTTACCAGAGAGAGCACTAATAATGCAACTGTACAATATTAGGAGTATCTTTTATTCAAAATTAACAATAATCAACATTGAGCAATAATAATTCAACCTTACAAGATTAAGAGTATCGGGGTAGCGGGCGGAGTGGCGGGAGGGCGAGCGAGTGCGATGCGCGAAAGCGGCGGAACGTCACGTCTAGAAGTGGGATTTATTTGATTCATTCTTTAAAAAAAAAATCGTTCGCAACCGATTCACTTTATAATGATGCCGGTCAGACTCGGTCCGTTTTGAATTCCACAAAATTAAGTCTTTGTTCAAAAGAATAGTTAAAACAAATAAAAAAATTATTACAAAATAGGTATATAGCCAAAACTGACTCGAATCGACATTACTCATAAATTGTTTGTCTAATACACCTCTGGTAATGTGAGCAAAATCAAAATATATGTAAGTCGTAGCACGAAAACGACCGATTTGCTGTCATAAATTACCTTATGAACGAAGCGAATCATCCAAACTAGGTTCGTTTTTCATCGCAGAGCGATCGAGCAAGTGGCTCAAAAACGATTCGAATCCATTGAAAACAGGGAATTCATTTGTTCGGTATCAGTACACTGATTGGTTCTTTTTGAACGAATCGTTCGCGAACGACATACCTCTAGTCACGTCAGTCGCCGACCGGTCGCGAGCCGCGGCTTTGTATTTGGGCACCTGTACTCCGCAAACACGGACCGACAAACGATGACGGACTAAAATACAGGATTGCACAAATAAATTGTACAATATTTGTTCACGCCAAACGTGAATTATAATTGAACCTTCTAAGTTTAATTTTATTTTTTCTTTATTTTTACTAGATTAGGTACATAAAAAAAATCCCCTTCGCTAAGTGCTCAGCTTGGCCGCAACAATATATACCTATTTTTAATACGTGTCTTCGGAGGTGGGGACTTCACCTGCGACACTTGAAGACACGAATATTTTTCAGTGTTTGATACGTATTACTAAATATCTTAAGATATAAATAGCGTTGTGAACGCATTAAAAATATTAAATGTGTAATATATGTTTAGTTTATACTTATACAATAAAATAGGATAAAAATAAGAACTAATAAATGGATGTTGTGTAGTAGAAGGATTTAAATTTCAGTGAATTTTAAAATATGAAGTAACCGAAGTTAAATCACATCAGCGCCCCCCAATTTTTTCTGGGTTCCTTACCGCCCCCCTTCAGATCTCCAGCGCCCACAAGGGGGCGTTATCGCCCACTTTGAGGAAGACTGGTTTAAACAATTTAAGTCTTACCTGACACATAGTAATTAGTATCTTTTAACCACAACTTTAATTTTTTTTTTTTTTTGGAAAACTGCATCAATGTAGTCGACTATATTATTCTCAAATATTTAAGATCATTATTTTCTTAAAATGATTATCTTATGCAAGTTGCATATAACACTGTTGCCAGTGTGATGAATAATTATTACCTACTCTTTGGTATAATGGTTACTTAGGCGGAACCTAAAAATCTAATAGGTGGCATAAAAATAAAATAAAGCTACAAGAAGCAACTTCCTCTAAGTGAATACTTTATAAATGAAGAAACAAAATGAGTGAAAAGCCTTTAAACTACTGGATAGAGTCACAATTCTCTTACTGCCCATCGGCGTCGATGCCAAGCAATGGAAGCTTTCTTCTAATAAAACTGCTCTTCATTGGATGGACTCAAAAACGCTAAAAGTTCTAAAAGACTTTATTGTTTAAACATAAGACCTACAAGTTTAAATAACTGTTATTTTTACAAAACTGGACCATTTATAACTAAATATGTTCCATAAGTCTTGGGCAGATTTATGATTCTTGTTGGGTTACTCTCCAGAAAGTTTTAAAGAATGGCACCACTTCGGTCCTGGTCCCAGGGTATAGCGAGTGCTCAGTCCTATTGACTTTTATGAACTGGCAGATCACCTAAAACTGAAAAAAAGTTAAAAAACCCATCTATAAGTTTTTTTTTTGGTTTTTGTCTATATATTATATAGTTATGAGTTTTTTTTGGGGGTTTTCCTTTTTCTATTTCAGACGATCTGCCATTTCATAGGGCTTAATAGGACCGAGCACATTCAATTATTTGCAATACTCCAGGACCAGGACTAAATTGGTCCGTTTCTTTAAAAACTTTTCAGGCGAGTAATCTGACGATAACCTATTTAAATAATTAGTATTAGCAGATTTCTTTTGTAACAACAAAATAATAAAGTTGCGTCTAGAAGACAATAAAGTGGCCAAGCTTGTTGCTGCTCCAATCCATAAGAATTTAAGGTCCTGTAAAAGAACTATTTGTATTAGTCTGAGCTTGTTTTTTACCTTATGCTTAATGAAAAACTTAACAGATTAAATTGTAACAAAATCAGCGTATTTTTTAAAGGGTAGTTGCCAAAAAATGGACCAAATCACTTCAGTCGGACAAATTGTGGTGTCAGATGATGTTTGGCGACCAAGCCATGATCTAAGGGACTAAGGGTCAGTAAGGATATAAGCCACTATGAAGATAAAAGCATGCAGTTAGTTTGCACCCTAGAAACAACAGGTTGAATTTTAAGAACTGACTTAAGTTTCGGTTAAAAAATATACGGGTTCTCTACAATTAAAGGTTTTATAAAAGGGTTGTAAATGTAATTAAAAGTTGACCACTTTCAACTTTCCCTATTTGGATATCCGAATAGAGATTCATTTTACCTTCTAAGTATTTTTCTCTAAGTATGTATTTATCATGTTTATTTAAATATTAGGCAGTAAAAAAAAAATAATAATAAGAACGTAGGCAAATTGACTTTGAAAACTCGAAATCTCAGCTAACACTTCACGACTCCATTAGAGGTCATATGGGGTGGTAGCGCCACGTGCAGAAAAAAGCTCCCAAATAGCTATTTTTACCAAATATTTATTTTATATTTACAATTTTAGGACCAAAGACATTCAGTTTTAAAAGGGTCTACAGCCACTAAAAAATTATTAGTATTACCAAAGACAACAATAATTTTCACTATAGACCCGCAAAACAATTCTAAATTTTAGTAATAGGCTTGGACGCTCGCTTATTCGAGCGGGTGTCACATTTTGCCATATAAACGAACACTGTTGCCAAAGCTATAACAATGGTAATTAGAAATTACTTCGGCGGAAAATAGGCCAAATTCGTTTTAATAATAAATATTTAGTTTTCCTTGCTCTATTATAATAACATTTTTATTTTTGTATATTTTTATTTTAAATGTATGTATTTCGTGTTGATGGACGCCCCAGTCTAAACCTATTGCCAAAAATTATAATTATTTACGTATACATATATTTACTGTACATTGCTATAACAGTAGTGAACATTGCACTTTAATTAGAATCTGGTTGTATTTATATACCGATTTTACTTTTTTTACTCTAAATGCCCAAACAGAAAAGAGTGGACTGTGGTAAATTGATCATATGTATATTATGGTTTTCCGACAATAAAGTGCCATATTTAAGTTAGTAATAAAATCTTTAATAATTCTAAATAAAACCATTAAATATTTATATACTCTTTGTATTAGAAATTGCAAAAATATTCTAATATAATTACTTACCTGAGATCAGTGACTTTCCATTTTAGACAATGCGAAATTAAACCGTTATTCTATTTTTATCTTTAATTAACAGCATCTTGTGTTATAGCTCCTATTTATAAGAGTTTTATATACATACATACACCCCTTGCACGTATTTCTTTATTAACTTAAAATATATACCTAAATAAAGCCTCTGTCTAATATTTATACGATATGCTATGCTAAAATCAACCGGTATTTATAACATTGTTCAACAAAGCGACATTCTAATAACATCTCCAATGAAACCGGAGTAAACAAAATACTAAGCGGAGCTAATCCGGACATTGAAACACTTT
>JAHBCN010004331.1:65144-87492 GCA_019359885.1 Listronotus oregonensis | reverse complement strand
CCAATATTTTTAAATTTTTTTTTAATTAAACACAAATAATTTAAACATCAGAAACATTTATTTATTTTAGATTTAAGGCTTTTTTTTTTTTTTTTTGGTGGTTCTGCATTGCAGCTTTATGTAAGCCGCCACTGACCCAAAAACCTTATGACTGAATTATGTTTCCTGGGTTTTAAAAAACATTGTTAAATATCATACTACAATTGTTCTTAAACCTAGAATACCCCCACACAAAAGTTTCCCCGTTAGTAAATAAAACTATTCAAACATTAGATATGGGGGGCATTACCCCAAGTTCCTTTAATACCCCCATTATATCTTTAATTTTAACAAATTAAAAAACAGAAAAAATATTTATATAATTTTAAAAAAATTTTAAAAATACTTTTTAAAATTAAATTTTTTTGCTTGGACTTTGTAAAAAAAAAATTTCAAAATTATCAGATGCTAATACCCGGCTTACAAATGACTAGGGGAAAAAACAAAATTATGATATGAAAAATTTTGATCACAAAGTCCAAAAAAAAATTTCAAGTAAAAAAAATTTATTTTTCTAAACTTTTTGTTAACCTTACTGCTCATATTCTTATAATTTGATTAAAAATAAAAATATTATATCATGAATAAAGTTATTCCTGCACTGTTGTAACATAAGATAACAAATAATATACATAAAACTTGCCTAAATAGAAATGGTAAGGTGATGTGTAGTATTTTATGAACCTATTTAAAAATAGTATTCAGTTGTGAATAAATTTATTACATTTGAAAGTTGAAACATTGCGTCAATTTTTGCTTTAAAAAAAAACCCAACAGATGCTAAAAGTTTAAGGTAAGAACTAAAGATTATGTGAGTATTAAATTTTTATTTGGCAATAGACATACTCATTTACTGACTAACGATTTTTTTTCAAAATCCCAAAACGTCAAGGGTTGATTTATTTATATAAACAGTGAACAACTCGGGTCGATTATCGGCTTTATTTTTTCTATACCATATCCCCTTAATTTTTAAGTGCAAACTAACTGCTCGGACCAAACAGTCGAAACACTGTCAAACAGTTGGTCAAAAAACCGGACAAATGACTAAAATATTAGCCAAAAAAATTCGTTTTCATTACGACAAAATTAATAGTTTTGAAAGTTGGTGGATATTTTGGGGGTTTTAAACAAAGGGTTACTAAACCGAAAAGTTCCCCCCAAAAAAAGTGTGCTTCATCCCCAGAACGTCCCTTTCGACCCCATTTTGAGTTTTTCTAGATTATCTCGGCAACGGTGCTTTTTTAACAAAAATACCCATATACAAAATTGTTCCTTATAAAATTCTCTATCAAAAAGGTATTTACATTTTTTTTCTAAAATCAATAATAACTTAGAAATATGGCCCAAACATAAGGTTGGTTTGATGCCGATCTTACATTGATCCTTTAAAATTTAATGTTTTACGCTGAAAAATAGAGGTAGGCACTAAACTTCATTTACAATTTTAATAAACATACCACTTCCACCCCCTCACCCTATAAAAAGAAATGTACTTGTTTCCAAACCATCCCAGAGGTAAAGTACTTGGCCGTTTTTTTAAAGTGGTATCCCCTGTGTAGGCCTCATCCACTGAGTATTAAATATTAATTGTTATAAATCTTCGTCGTCTTCCACAGATTCAAGATTAAAACATGATTGTCCATGGCAATGATAACACATTGTAGAGCAACGCAAGCCTGCTCTTTTGCAACTACATCTTCTTTCGCACCTTAATTTACATGAGCGTAAAATGAGCATTAAAACAGATTCGGAAGCTGGTTCTTTGATAGTCATTGTTGGGGTTAATATACCGTCGACTTTTTTCCACCCCCAATCGGTAGCTTTAAGCGTCGAATTTTTCCATGTTTGAATTTGGTGAAAAACCCGATAGGAGTGTTGTCGAGCCGCAGCAGAAGTTGGTGGTAGTTTTGACAACATTACAGTATTGTTCGCTTTACCAACAAGTTGATTAAAATACGTAAATCTATATTAATCTAGACGTTTTTCTGCCTGGGGACAGTTGTATAAAGCTAAAATAAATTGCTCTCCCACGTTTGCAATTTCTTCATGAGTAGCCTTCTCGTTATTAAAAATTTGCACAATATATTGTAAATAATTTCTTTTATTAAATAGATTGATTGCATTAACTTTTCCTTTGGAAAAAATGCCGAGGTTGTGTCACAACCGCTGATGGCGTGCACAAATAATATGGCGTCTTTGCAATTTTTTAAGAAAGTTGCAGATTTTAAATCCTGGGAACTGTAAATCCTTTTGCTTTGCAGGAATTACCCTGTTTTTCCTTCAAGAATTTAATGTCTTTGTCAGAGGAGAAAGTGCAATGAGAAGGACTAGCAAGTCAATATCTTGTCCTACGACAACAGATGTGTCACAATTAATAGATTATTTTAAAACAGTTTGTACTACTAATAAATCGGCGTCATCCGCAGCAACCAACGCATCTATGCCTTCATTTTTAAACTTTTTTACTAGTTCTGAAATTAAACGTTCTTTGTTAAGCAAATTACTTAAAAACTTTTGCTGAGTTTCAGAAACTACAGTATTTTCATCAAATA
Organism: Listronotus oregonensis; assembly: GCA_019359885.1. Classification (NCBI taxonomy): domain Eukaryota; kingdom Metazoa; phylum Arthropoda; class Insecta; order Coleoptera; family Curculionidae; genus Listronotus; species Listronotus oregonensis. The sequence continues at coordinate 84,898 of JAHBCN010004331.1, read as the reverse complement.
TAATTTGAGGACAGCTTCTTCCTGTGGGAGTGTGGAATGATGTGCTGCATAATAACAGTTTGGTAAATAGACAGCGAATTTTATTTTACTTCCATGGAATATAATATATATAACTGGTGTAGTTGCAGAAGCGTATGCTTGCGTTGTTCTACAATATGTTATCATTGCCATCATGTTTGAATGTTAAATCTGTGGAAGACGACGAAAATTCATAACAATTAATATTTAATAATCAGTGAATTAGGGCTTCAGGGGACGGCATTTAAAAAAAAAAAGATGAGCCTAGTGCTTTACCTCTGGAGTGGTATGGAAACAATACATTTTTATAGGGGTGAGGGGGTGGAAGTGGTATGTTTATTAAAATTGTAAATGGAGTTTAGTGCCTACCTCTATTTTTTCATCGTAAAACATTAAATTTTAAAGCAGATCGTACTGTAACATCGTGCTAGTCGAAACCAACCCTTATGTTTGCGACATATTTCTCACGTTAATATCAATTTTAGGAAAAAAGTGTAAAGACCTCTTTGATAGAAAATTTTATAAGGAACAATTTTGTATACAGGTATTTTTGTTGAAAAATGCACCGTTGCCGAGATAATCTAGAAAAACTCAAAATGAGGGTCGAAAGGACGTCCTGGGGGATGAAGCACACTATTTAGGGGTGGGAACTTTTCGGTTTAGTAATCCTTATGCTATCCCCAACATACCCACCAATTTTCAAAACTTTATGAATTTTGTCGTACATATCGCAATTTGAAAGGTAATTTTCCTGAGCTATAAACGTATATTCAGCACCGCGCCATTATTTAGAGGTAGTGACTAAGTAAATTTTTAATGTCTGCTCTAGAACTACTTCCTTTCCTTTTTCTATAAAAAAGTATAAATATGTTTAATAAAAAAAAATTTAGGTGCTAAATGTTATAAAGAATAAAAATGATGTTTTTTAATCGTTTTAATACGGATAGGCGGAAAACGCGCTTCTAAAAATTTAATGTGCATCGAAATTATTCTTTGGGTCCTTCATGAAGATTTCCTCAAAGTTAGAACAAAACCTAAAATGATGCGGCAACGATTTTTTAATTTTTAGATGTTTTCATATAAAATGACTCTTTTAAAAAGTTTCGTTTGAGCCGCACATTTTGGAATCTACTACATACCAACAAAAAACGAACCTGTATATAGAGAACCTGTGCAAGAACTAGTGGCGCCTCTCTCGTGAGTTTTGTAAATTCGTACGTGAGGACAAGCAATACTGACTTACGAATCAATTTTTTATTAATTATTTCTTTGTAATCTTTATAAATTTAATACATAAATATATTACAATAACTTATTGAAACAATAAACATTAATAGGAAAGTTATAATTAAGTGATTATGAGTGGAAAAAACGTTAAAAACGAGCCAAGATATGGTAACACCGGTTGTTGTGTTGTGTCATAATACAGTTAAACTGAGTCAAATATAAGATTTTATTCGTTTCCATCAAAACCTCATTTAATAGAGCGTCGATAAAAGTGGATAAAAGCAGTTAATCGTATTAAGTAAGTGTATATGCGATTGACAATAAATATACAGTGTGAACATAATGTATGGCACAAATTCATTATTTGCTTAAGCAAAAAAAAATATTGATAACTTCCTAAATAATAATTTTAAATTGCGCATTTTTTGACATAAAACATAAATATACAGGGTAGATATGACATTATCGATGATTTGCAAAATAGAAACCGCCATATTTTAGTGTAGATTTATAATCTCCAAGAAGAGTTGATTTTACAAACATAAAATATTTATGGTTTTAGGTGGCAATTTCGAAGTTACAGGGTGTTAATGCATTGTTTCCATAATTATTTCTATCCTTTGCCAAGTAGATAAATGCATAATAGTCCAGTAAATGAAGGGACTAAGCTCTAAATAAATCTGTACAGTTTTCCTTTGTGGCGCAATTCTTAGGTCTACGGGGATGCTTTCGAGCGAAAAAAGTTTATCAACATTAACAGGGCTGAAAATGGCCCCTCAAGGCCCGAAAAATGGGTTTCCCCCATAGACAAATGTACTAAAAATGAGACAGCTTGATTGATACGCCGAAAAGAAGGACGCGTTCCGTACGGATTTTGAGAGAGATTGAGCATAAAGTTTGGCTTTCCTTTTTTTTGACGTACCGGATTCTTGAACTGTTAAACTAACCTCACTTTAACAGACCATGTGTGACAAGGCGTCAGATGCTTGTTTATGTCGAATTATTGTCGATTAAAAATATTTTCTTAACGTTTTTTGTATAACGAAAACGAACAGTATATTTTCTTTGGCCCAAAACTATTATTACTCTGAGTAAGTATGTCTAAGGGATGCTTTAGTGAATCTGTTTTGTCCTAACAAAAAAAAAGCTTTTATAATTTAAATTTCCCGCCAGGCTTTGATAATTCATTCCGTACGCCGTTGGCGTCGCCACTACTCATCTTGTCCCCAAAGTTATACACGGAATCAAGCAGTCTCTTTTTTAGTATATTTGTCTATGGTTTCCCCCTAATATCTGCCAAAATATGCGAATTGGAGAATTTTTGTTTAAACAAAAAATGAAGATCGCCTTGTAATCTACAAAAATAGTCCTTATAATTTTTTTCGAAAAATCGGTAGTTTTCCAAAGTACCCTCATTTCAGCTGCCGCTCTACCGCTAGAATGTCGCTATCTTCATGGATTCACTTATAAGCGGGCCGACGAATTGTTCCATTACTCGGGCAATAATGTACATGTTTTAATCATTCAAAGGTCATCGGCATGGAAAAGCCCGTACCTATCATTGCATATGAGTTTGGGTCTATTCTGATTTTTCTAGACTATTAAAAACAACGGTGAAAGTTTTCTTTTTCACAAGATTTTAAGAGTATCTCATTAATTTATTGATTTAAAAAAAATGGTTAGTTATTAACATTTCTTTTTTATAATGAGACCTTAGCAAGTGTTCAATGATCCCAGAAAATTTCCTTCACCATCTTTTTTGCATCTGCATTTTTTAGCCGTTTCCGGAGTTCTACCACATCCATCCAGTGTGGAATGTTATGGATTTTTCGACGGCCGTTTTTGCCAAAAATATTGGTGTTGCGAAAAAATGGTAAGAACCATTTTTGTAGATTTTGAGGTGATCTTAATTTTTTGTCTGAATAAAAAATTTTCTAATTCGCATATTTTGGTAGATATTTGCGGGCAACTCATTTGTAAGACTTTGGGGAGCCATTTTCAGCGGGTTCCCACGTCGGAATCGTGATAAACTTTTTCTCGCTCGAAAGTATCCGCGAAGACCTAAGAATTGCGCCACAAATGAAAACTGTACAGATTCATTTACAGCTTTGGGTACTTTTAGGTCTTTAGTTACTTGACTATAAGTTATTTAATAATATTACTCAAATACTTGACAAAAAATATTATTTTGTCAGCATAACAAGCATTACCATAAGTTACAAGACAGATATTAAAAATCGTTTTCAAGTATTGCTGGTACCCACTTACACAAAATAAAAAAAGCAAAAAAAAAATTAGCTCCTGTACCTACAAAACTGTCAATTAAAGTCATAGGAATTTTTTAATTTTAAAATTAGCTGTTCTTGGAGGTTATATGAAGGTTTCAATTTAAAAAAATCGTCAATGACATCAAATCTACTACATGAGGCATCCTGTATATTTTTATTTTATGTAAAAAAATGCGCAATAAAAAATATTACTTACATGCATGAATTTGTTCTATACATTATGTATACAATTTTTACCACCCTGTAATCACGAAACAGCCATCTCAAACCATAAGTGTTTTATGTTTTTAAAAATAGCTCTTCTTGGAGATTATAAATCTGCAATAAAATATTTGGGTCTCCATTTTAACGTCTATGACGACATGAGTCGCCCTGTATATTTATATTTTATGCGCAATTTAAATTTATTTATTTACGTGTCAAGGAGATTATTTTTTTTTTTTTGCTTAAGCAAATAAAAAAAAGTGTATAATCAGCAAGTTCACGCAGGTTCTCTATAGCATATCAAACTTACATCAGAAAAGTCCTTATTTGTGCATACTTGCGGCGCAACTCCATTTAATACTCCTTCTACATTATCATTTTCTATAGCAAAAATTATAAGATTAACTAAATCCTGAATGTGTATCCATGGCAGAAACTGTGAACCATTTCCAACGGGCCCTCCTAATCCCAAAAAGAAGGGGAGATAAAGTTGTTTTATCATACCACCGTCTTTTCCTAAAAAGAAAAAGATCTTAATGGAAATCAAAAGGAATTTACTTTACTCTATTTACGGAATGACTCCCAATAATTTACAACAATAATACTAACAAAATATAAATTGACCTAAAATATTTACAGGGTGTTATGGAAATACTGCAATATACTGAACCCACGAAATCCTTTAGTGATAACAAACTGAATAAAAATAGTGAAAAATAGACAACTTAATTACCAAGAAACTTCATCCCGTCAGTGGACGTCTTGTTAGCAAGATCTCTAAATTCCAATGTTTTCCATTTGGACAGTAGCAATACACCCTTATTTCCGCAAAAAGAATCGAATTATTTGGCAGTAAAAGACACATTAAATACGTTACAGCCCGTTCACACTATGCGGTTTATTGACATTTCTGGTATAGTCTGTCTCAAAGTATACCGTGTTAGCTCTTGCCTTCATTTATGGATTATACCTGCCGACAGCAATAAAACTGCGGATCGGTAGGTATTAAAGAACAGAACATTAGGGACAGACTTTAATAATATTAAGATTTATAATTTATTGTTTATTTAGGTAAGTATAATCTTAAAATTACATTAAGAAATTAAATATATGCAAAGTTTTAATAAATTTATAACTGCATTATCTATACATAATTAGATTCTTAATCTAAATATCTAAATCTAATTCTGTTTTACTATCAGAGTCATCATTGAGATTAATTACAATAGGATTTATGTTTTTTTGGATAGAAATGTAAGAGTCTTAAATTTTTATAATGGGCTGTAGTGAATTTTTCCAGCTCTCAACTGGTATGTTAGTAATTACATTTTTTATTAAATTTATAACACTGGGACTTAAAGTAGGTGTAACATTTTCTGCTCTGATCTTTGATTTTACTTGGTTCCACAAATGGTCTATGGGGTTAAACATACAGTGATACGGAGGAAGCCGTAAGACAGTATGCCCAGCCTGTTCAGCCAAATTTTCACATACATATTGTTTTTTAATTGCATATGAATTTAGAACTTCCAAAAGTTGCGTTTTTTTGTATCTGAATTCAAAATAAATATCATTTTCTAACAAATATTCCTCGATTTCAGTTTTTGAACTTGATGAAGCTGGTGCTTTGTGTAGCAGACGGCTGTGGTAGCTTTGCATTATCCATGACAATAACACTGTTGTTTGGAATATTTTTTAAAAGATAATTTTAAAACCAGTTTTTAAAAAGTTCTGCACTTGTATCCTCATGATAATCCAAGCTAGAATCCTTAATATTCTTTGCAGACAACAGCAATCAGTTTGGGACAAATCCGTCTTCTGAACCAGCATGTATTATGGTAATGCGTTTTCCTTTATTTGAAGGTACTTTCGTCTGACAGTTTTGACTGGAATCAACCCATCCTTTGGATACTGTGTCGTGTGTATCGAACCATGTTTCATCAAGGTAAATTATGGATCTGTTTTCTAACCTATATCTTTTAATTTCTTGAAGGTAATTAAATCTCCATGTGCGTAATCTGTGCCATTCCATTACTACTTGTCTTTTGTCTATTTTGCGGTATTTAAATCCCATTTTATAAACAACTTTATGGAGGGTGGCACGGCTAATATAGCTTCTTTTTCAGTTTAGCCAAGGTAGGAATAACTCCGCTTTCATAAAGACAATATATTTTCCTTCTTATTAGGTCTTGATCACTATTGTCTATACGGTGAGATTGAAAATCACTACGTTTTTTTCTTTTGTTCAATTCTTCACTAATAATAATATCCCTTATCGATGATATTGGAGTTTTTGTAAGTAGACAGGTTTCTTTTAAAGCTTCTTGTTTAATTAGACCTCTACTAATATAAGTTTCATACACATTTTTCACAACCTGTTTTGCATCTAATAACAAATGATTTCGACGCGACATAGTTATATTCTCGTAAAACAACTTTTTCGAAACGCATAGTAAAAACAGTTATTCTGTCAAAAGCCATAACGATATACTTTGAGACAGACTATACTTTCAACGAATGCTATGTTCATACAGGACTGTCGTTTCTTAATTTCATAGCTATTTCGTTTTTTTTCAGTTTAATTTAGTTTAGATTATTGCAAAATGGACATAAATTCGTTTATTATTCTGTATTCGTATCATCGAAAAAGACGTAGATTAGTTAGTCATCGAATTTAGGCGAACTACCGAAAAATCTACGATATTAACCGCAGGTAATAATTGTTTTAAATGAATTGGACTTGGTGATAACTTTGACATAAATTATACAGAGTGTCCTGATAAGGTCGTCCTACGACGATATCTCGAAAACCCTTTATCGCATAGCTTTGGGAAAAAATATTTATGCTAAAATCGACCTCGAGAAAATGCTGGAAATTATTTTCAAGTTTCTAATTCTGCCGCTAGAGGGCGTAAAATTAAGAACAAAATTAAAAACACGGATTATTTAAAAATATGCTGTATTAACTTATGTCGTTGATAGTTTACTCACAAACTATGTAAAATAAGAAACTTTTTTCTTTTAAGCGTTTTTCTCTAACCTGTCAAATTTAGGAAGGGGGGAGGAGCGAATGTACATTTAAAAAACTTTGTTTCGGCTTAACCGATTTTGATAAACTAGGTTTTGTTTGAAAGAGCTTTTACCAGGGCTTAAGATAAAATATTGGTATAATAAATTTATTTTTTTGTTTTATCCCCAGAAACTGATTTGTGTCATAGTTTGTCTTTTTTTTTCGAAAAATTTAAATACAATGGTATTATTATTATTATAAACCAATTAAAAAGAGCATAAAAAGTAAAGAAACTGGTGAAAACCGCGATTCGATATCTTAATTAATTCTCGAGTTATTGGCGAAAAACTGCATTACTCGTATTCTTTCCTATTTTAAGCTGTCAGATAAACAACGCGGCGTTTTAATCAAGAGTGCCATGACAACAAAAACCAATTGTTTCTGTGCGAATATTAAATAATATCAATAATATCCTTATTATTTGTTTATTATCAATTTAATAGCAGCATTCGTAATTACACGGCTCGTGGATAATAATATCTGATTATTATCTACGGGCTTTGGCTAATTGTATCTTCATTGTGCTGGGATGGGATGCACATTTCCAGTTCCTGTTAAACGGGTTGTCAAACGTCTAAACACTTTTTCATTAAAATGCCGTCTTTCGTAATACCTTATGGCATGTTGTCTCGCCGCAATAGAGGCATTAAAAAAAAATCAAAATAAACGGCAAACATATCGTATGCCTCGGTGGTGAAATAAGACATAATTTAAAATTACTTAATAACGATTAACAACACCACTACTAATAATAATAACGATGAACGGCGATAAACAAGAACTAAATTTAAAATTATCAGGTTTGACAAACAATGCACTTGTCATTTTTTGACATCTCTGTTTTCTGTGATTTTTGACGTCCCGGCACTCTCGATAAAAACGCCGCGTTGTTTATCTGACAGCTTAAAATAGGAAAGGATACGAGTATTGCAGTTTTTCGGCAATAACTCGAGAATTAATTAAGATATCGATATGCGGTTTTCACAAGTTTCTTTAATTTTTTATGCTCTTTTTAATATTTATTAATTATAATAATAATACCATTGTATTTAAATTTTTCGAAAAAAAAACAATATTTATAACTTTGACACAAATCAGTTTCTGGGGATAAAACAATAATTTAATTTATTATACCAATATTTTATCTTAAGCTCTGGTAAAAGCTCTTTCAAACGAAACCTAGTTTATCAAAATCGGTTAAGCCGAAACCAAGTTATTCAATTTTTTTCAAATGTACATTCGCTCCTCCCCCCTTCCAATATTTGACAGGTTAGGGAAAACGCTTAAAAGAAAAAAGTTTCCTTATTTTACATAGTTTGTGAGAAAACTATCAATGACATAAGTTAATATGGCATATTTTTAAATATTCCGTGTTTTTAATTTTGTTCTTAGTTTTACGCCCTCTAGCGGTAGACTTAGAAACTTGAAAATAATTTCCAGCATTTTCTTGAGGTCGATTTTACTATACATATTTTTTCCCAAAGCTATGCGATAAAGGGTTTTCGAGATATCGCCGGAGGACGACCATATCAGGACACCCTGTATATTTATTCTGATATTAATTTTACTATTTCTTTAGCCCAGATGGTACTCGTAAATCCGGGACATTCATTTTTTGAATAACAAATTTTATAATAACAATGTATGACATTTTTTATTTTAATAATTAATTTATAATTACTATAGCGAGCAGTATAAAATTCAATATTTGTCTCACAATATAAATGCTTAATTTTGCCACCATGAGCGCTAGTGTATAATCACCGAGGTCACGCAGGTTCTCTATGCTTTTATGGGTGAAGAAACTGGACAAAATGCTCGAAAAACAAGATTGCTATACCTAAAGAGGTATACCCAGATCCTAACACTCCGAGCAAAAAAGTTTTATCCAACAACTTCGGATTTGTGAAACATATCGTGGCATAAACAAGTTATGTTAGGTTAGAAATTATTCTTGTAACCTAATAATACTTTAACTTTTATTTCCTACTACTGTGTTATTGTTTTATGGGTATAAAATAGGATGTTTGGCAACGTCGTAGAGAAGTCAAAATCATATGCCTCTTTTGATAACTTACTCACATGCTAAAAATATTTGCCTTACCAGGAACGCTGCAGGCGGGTAAAAAAGTATTTTTACAAAATTAACTAATGTTTTAATTAAAAAAATAGGTACTGAAGGTGGCTACATTACCAAAGAAGCCACCCATTTTACTATATATTAAAGTATTTCTATAACACCCTGTGTATATGTACACTTGGTATTTTAGTTAAATTATACCTAGAACAACTCCACTGCGTATCGTGACTACTCTACATTGATTTTTGGCTTGACCATCTAATTTAGCAGCCTTTTCCCATTCCAAAACCAGTTTGGAAAAAAAATCAAATGGTGCGCCTTCTACATTCATTATATTAAGTCTGGTTGTCTGGCTTGTAAGCTCCCACACCTAAAATTGAAATGGAAATAAAGATGAAACCGGTTTATGTTACTGCAATTCTTAAATGTTTTAAACCTTTTTTAAATATTAAGGTATGTATACACATAAAAAAAACAAGAAAAACATTCGTTTTTGTTCACCTTGTTTGTAGTGTTCTTTGTTTATTGTTCGCGTTTTTGTCTGCATAGCGCAATCAAATATTTGGTTCACCCCGTTTGACCAGTTGGAAAAGTTATGGATGGCGACGAACAAAATTTATTTCTTTAGGTATGTATAGTCTGTGTATACCAACAATCTTAGCTCTTGCCTTATTTATGGATTATACCTGCCGACAGCAATAAAACTGCGGATCGGTAGGTATTAAAGGACAGAACATTAGGGACGGACTTTAATAATATAAAGATTTATAATTTATTGTTTATTTAGGTAAGTATAATTTTTAAAATTACATTAAGAAATTAAATATATGCAAAGTTTTAATAAATTTATAACTGCATTATCTATACATACTTCATTTTTAATCTAAATATCTAAATCTAATTCTGTGTCATTATCAAAGTCATCATTGAGATTAATTACAATAGGATTTATGTTGTTTTGGATAGAAATGTAAGAGTCCTCAATTTTTATAATGTGCTGTAGTGAATTTTCCAGCTCTCAACTGGTATGTTAGTAATTGCTTTTTTTATCAAATTTATAACACTGGGACTTAAAGTAGGTGTAACATTTTCTGCTCTGATCTTTGATTTTACTTGGTTCCAAAACAATGCTCTATGGGGTTAAACATAACAGTGATACGGAAGAAGCCGTAAGACAGTATGCCCAGCCTATTCAGCCAAATTATCACATACATATTGTTTTTTAATTAATTATGAATTTAGGACTTCAAAAGAATGCGTGTTTTTTTGAATAAGTTTTTGTTAGAACTATTAATAATAAGGATATTGTTTTATTATCATGTGAGATTATGTATTTTTTCGATAAAGCAAAAGAAAATAAAATATAATAATAATAAATTATATGATGATTATGAGGAAAAAAGACTATATAATGGTTTTATGCAATAAATCTATTTTAATTTTTTTTTAAAGTATTTAGAAAACACATAAGCCTTTCCCAACAATAAGTTTTTGACGTAAAATTTTAATTTATGAAAACTACCTATATATTTGATACTAGTGGGTAAATAATTAAACATTATTTTAATCATAAACTGAAGATTTTTTGATTAAAGTAAAGCATGGATTGGAAAGATTTGAAAAATTTTGTTTAGTATTCTGCGAGGAACTTTTATTATGGTTAAACCAATATTTTTTGTATATTAAAACACTGTTTCTAAAATAGAGATGGAATTAAGTCTTAAAAACCTGAAATTTTCCTAAAATAAATGTCAGCCAACAGCATAATAGTTTTTTTCTGTGATGCCTGAATTCATTTTTTGTCTATACAGGGAATGACTAAATGTTTAGTTCTTGTCGATTAAGAAAGGTTTTTACGCTGTTTGCAAGCAATAGATGTACTGACTAGTCATTTGTCATGTTTGTCTATACTAATGTTATAGAAAGGAAAGATTTAATTATTTTTTTATTTGCACTGAATAGGCTCCGAAACTACTGTACCGATTAAATTTTTTTTATCATTAGAATCCTACATTATCCCTGATGAACATAGGCGTGAAAAAAAAACTTTACCATTTCCGGACTTAGAAGTATAAAAACAGGTATTAAAGCTTTTGAATAAGATTAAAAATGATCTGTTTTAATATGTGATGTGACGCGATGGAGTAGGAGGGAAGGGAGGAGCAATATTCCGCAAAAACGGGAAAGAACCAAATCAGAAAAATTGTGTAGTTCACGTGGGCGAAATGCTAGTGTTACGATATTTTTACGGAAACATGTAAACTGCCATTCGACAAAATAATACACACAAATAGCATGTAAATTCTCTCCGGGTTAACACATTATAACTGACTAGCATTTCACCCGCGGCTCCGCCCGCGTTCACTAGACAATTTTGGCTGTTTTGGTATTTTTCAGTTCTCGCGGAATATTGCTCCTCCCTCCCCTCCTATTTTATCGCGTCACATCACATCACGCTCCCCGCGCGTCCTTTTCCGTCACACACTACGCAGTGTAGCGCGGGTCGTGCAAGGAAGTTTAAAGGTGTATGGAAGCCCAATACTGTAGAACAAAATTGTCCAGGCGTGCAGGGCAGCGGGAATAGGGGGGTTGGCCCCGCGGAATTTGCGCAATGAATAGTAGGTCAGGGCCGGATTTCCATAATTCTTTGTTACTATCTATAAAATTGACATCATCAAATGTCAAATTCCAACATTCACTGTTTTTTTTATTTTTTGCATAAAATTGTTGGTTATTAAAGGATACTACTATAGAATATTGAAAATTATTGTGTAATATTAGATTTTATATCATCTGATATAATATGGAAAGAATAGATGGCGCCACTTTACTTTTACCAAAAATCTTTGTAAATAAATAAAAACACGATTTTTTAAAATAAATTTCAAACATGGTATGTACTTATCACCAATTTTGTGATAAAAGAAGGGCAAGATAGTGTAAATGAGTTTAATCTAAGCCTAAGAATCTGGTTGTACATTAAAAAGTGAAAATTTTTATAACTGCTTTTTAGGCATATACTTTTTACTAATAACAAACATTCATGAGACAGAATAACAGTGGTTAAAAATGTTTAGTAACCTTTGGTACCTGAGTATCCATTGTAACAGTATCCGTTAAATATTATGTGTGTACAGTATGTCGAGCTTAAAAAGTTGATAATGCAAGATTAAGAAACCTAAAATCTAATTTATTTTTAAACAAATGTTATTGTCTCGAAAGTTGCCTCCTCTCCGATTTTGATCAAATTTGGTATACAGGGGTTTTTTGGGGCGCTGATTACAAATCAAAATATCGAAAAAAATCGAAAATATCTTTTCGGCAACGTTTCCTTTCCGAGATCTTCATCATCAAAGTTGAAAATTAAACTAACCTCATTTTCACTATATTCTCCCTTCTTTTTGTACACAATTCTTGATTTTTACACTAAAGTGGCACACGATATTTTATAAACACCTTTTAAAACCTTGTATTTTTATTTATTTTACATCTTTTTTCCATTAAATTGCGAACTTTTAAGTTCAAAGGCAGCAGCCATATTTGCTTAAAAAATAAAAGTGTAAAAAAGGTGTAAAATAAACATAAAAAGAAATTTTTAAAAGGTGTTTGTAAAATATTGTGTGCCAATTTGGTGTAAAAATCAAGAATTTTGTGCAAAAAGAAGGAGGAATAGTGTAAATAAGGTTAGTTTGATTTTCAATTTTGATGATGAATATCTTGAAAACGAAACATTGCCGAATTTTTTTTTTAGATTTGTAATCAGCGCCCGAAAAAACCGTACCAAAATTGTACTTCCTTTCATTCAATTAGAGGGACCTGTATATTTTAAAATTTGCCTGGTCTGCCCAGTAATCAATAATTTTGATCCTTTAAAAGAGTTTACTAAATTATTAAATGAAATAAAAGTAACTAAATGTAAACCTTATTTCTTTTTAATAATCCACAGAACTACACAAACATTGTGGAAATCATCTAAAAGATAGTTAAGATTGCCTTACTTTTCTCACTAATATTTCCTATGAAATTTTCATTTTCTATTATTCATAATTGATATATTATTATTTATTCGGTTACCTAACCTTACGTCTTTTAAGAAGCACCTAATTTAAATATAAAAAATACTTAGCTAAAGTTAAAAAGACGGGTATGTTACCCTTGGATTTGCAAGACAAAACCATACAACCTCTAGTCATTTTGTTACGATATTATAAGTAACAAACAATAAACACAAAATTATAGTGACAATTTAATAAACACTGATCACTAAAATAAGAAGGTTTTGATCAATCCAAAAAACTGTACTCCGGCTCTCATAAAATTTTAATGTGTTGGCTAACTTCACACTGATTTATCAGTGTGTAAGTAGGCAACACATTAAATTATTTCGTGGAATTTTGTTATTGCGCAGAATCGGCGGGGCCAACTCTGACAGTTATTTTCATACTGGGCTGGACATTTTTTGATCGAATGGGCCATAGCATTGGGCTTCCATACACCTTTAAACTTCCTTGGGGTCGTGCGATTGACCAATTTTTATTTTATTGTCTTTCATTTGTAATTATTGGGTCATTCCATCGGAAATCATCCAAGGGTGGTTGCTTGACCATTTTTAATATTTTTTATTTTTTAATGTGTTGATCCTACATACCAACTAATAACAAAATGGTGTTTGAAAAAATTTTATATGCCTTCGTTTACCTTCAACAGCTGCGTTTCCAAGATAGCGGTGACTCAATTTCATCAAAATCGTCGTTTGCGGAAAGCCTTATATCTCTTGAACCATATGAGATAGACCAATAAAATAAAATCCCTGTTGTACATCGTTAAATGGACTATTACTCTATATCAAATAATTGGGAAGGTACGTTTTAGGAAGTAGGTAAAATAAATCTAAAAAATGTAACAAAAAAAGTGAAAATCGTCATTTTTAAGTTTTTTTTTTAAGTATGAAGGGGATGTTTCTGAGAGTAATTTTTTTTTTTTTTATTTTTACATGTCTGGAGTGTTTGTATACAAAATATTAAACTTCAGAAGACTACCCTTTTCAATATACTAAATTTTGAAATTTTGAAATTTCCGAAAAATTCAAAGTTTGGAGGTTAATATCTTAGATGGGGGACCTCCATAAAATCTAAAACTTTCAAAAATTAAAGTTTCTTTTGATACCTTTTGAATAAAACAATTTATTTTTTTAGACTTTTTTAATGTAAAGTGTATACATTTTCAAAAATCGCAAAAAAAGCTGTTATTTTGCACGTTTCTTAACAGTTGTTAGAAGTGAAAAAACTGTATCATGTACTACATTTTAACTTAAGAGCTACTTCAAACATAATTTTAAGAAAATATTGATTAATATTTACATAAATAAGCCTAAAAAAATATGTTAAACTTTTTTTATACTTTGGGTACAAACACCAAATTCAACCTTTAAAAGGTATTTATATAGCCAAGTAATAATTTTCCAATATTTTTTTATAATTATTATTTTATAGCACTGTTTAAATTCCTAATAATTAATTTGGTACCAAAATTCATTTTAGATAGATCTTATCATGCATTACTTTTTATTGGAAATTTGCTGAGACTCATTTCATAGCTTGTTCATGACATGCAGCAACATGAAAGCTTCAGATAGAAACAAGCATTACTTTGTCCAGCTCAGTTTATTGTGAACTTTGATGGAGAAAGGATGATTCAAGATAATGATATTTTATTTTTTGACAGTAATTTTGTGAGTTATTCAGAGGATTTAATTAAAATTTTAATTTAAAAAAGAACGTACCACTAAATTACACAAAATTACTAAACAATAAATATAATTTTCAATTAAAGCCTCTGAATAACTCACAAAATTACTTTCAAAAAATATCATTATCTTGAAACACCCTTTCTCAATCACAGTTCACAATAAACTGAGCTGGACAAAGTAATGCTTGTTTCTATCTTAAGCTTTATGTTGCTGCATGTCAGGAACAGGCTATGGCATGAGTCTCAGCAAATTTCCAAAAAAAGAGTAATGCATGATAAGATCTATCTAAAATGAATTCTGGCACCAAATTAGTTATTAGGAATTTAAACAGTGCTATAAAATAATAATTACAAAAAAAATATTGAAAAATTATTACTTGGCTATATAAATACCTTTTAAAAGTTGAATTAGGTGTTTGTTTTAAAAAAGTCTAAAGAAAAGATATTGTTTTATTTAAAAGGTATCAAAAGAGGCTTTAATTTTCGAAAGTTTCAGATTTTATGGAGGTCCCCCATCTGAGATATTAACCCCCAAACTTTGAATTTTTCGGAAATTTTAAAATTTCAAAATTTAATATATTGGAAAGGGTAGTCTTCTGAAGTTTAATATTTTGTATACAAATACCCCAGACATGTAAAAACAAAAATAAAAAAATTGAACTCTCAGAAACATCCCCTTCATATTTAAAAAAAATCTTAAAAATGACAAATTTCACTTTTTTTGTTCATTTTTAGATTTATTTTACCTACTTCCCAAAACGTACATTTCCAATCATTTGATATAGATTGATAGTCCATTTAAAGATGTACAACAGGGATTTTATTTTATTGGTCTATCTCATATGTTTCAAGAGATATAAGGCTTTCCGCAAACGACGATTTTGATGAAATTGAGTCACCGCCATCTTGGAAACGCAGCTGCTGAAGGTAAACGAAGGCATATAAAATTATTTTAAACACCATTTTGTTATTAGTTGGTATGTAGGATCAACATATTAAAAAATAAAAAATATTAAAAATGGTCAAGCAACCTTTTTTTTTTTTTTGATGATTTCTGATGGAATGACCCTATTTTGAAATATGAATGCACTTGGCTTGTTAAAAATTATTTTGTAATATGAATGCGGTTTCATACAAACTTTCACCCCTCCCCCAATTGTACCCATTTACGGAAAAGTTTTCTAAAATTCTCTCTTTTATGTCTTCTATTTTTCTGGGTAATCAGAAGCCTAATTAACAACTCCCATATTAACAACTTCAAAATTAACGATTTTTTTTACATAACTTTCTTTTTACCCCCCAAGAAATGTAATTTTAAGAAATTTAAAACATAATATTTTTAATCGTTTACATACCAATTTTTATACTTCTAAGTCCAGTTCATATTACCCATTTCTGGGTAATCAAAAGACTAATTTATCAACTCCCATATTTACAACTTTAAAAATGATAATTTTTTTATACAAACTTTTACCCCCATTTTAACTCCCCCTTCCCCTCCCCGCCCCTCCCAAAAAGGTAATTTTTAATCGTAATCAATACCATACATACCAATTTTCATACTTCTAAGTCCAGAAATGACAAAGTTCTTTTTACATTTTCACTCCCCATTCTACCCCTTTAGGGGAAAAGGTTTATAAAATACTTTCTTAGCTTAAACTTTAATTGGGTGTAATTTAAAAAATATTAAAACAGTTAATTTTTAATCATAATTAATAACCCACATAACAATTTTCATACTTCTCAATTCAGAAATGACGCTTTAAGGGGGAGGAAAGTTTCCTAAAATCCTTTCTTAGCAAAGTCTCCTATTTTTCTGGGTAATCAGAAGTCTGATTACCAACTTCCACATTTACAACTTCCAAAATGACAATTTTTCTGTATATATAACTTTCATCCCTCATTTTAACCTCCCCAACAGATGTAATCTAAAAAATATTTAAATAGATCATTTTTAATCATAATCAAAAGCCTAATGACCAATTTTCATGCTTCTAAGTCCAGAAATGATAAAGTTCAATACAAACTTTTACCCCCCCATTTTCTCCTTTAGGGGGTGAGTTTTTTAAAATTCTTTGTTCATCAAAGATAATGTAGGATTCTAATGGTAAAAAAATTTAAATCGGTCCAGTAGTTTTGGAGCCTATTCAATGCAAACAAACAAACAAACAATTAAATCTTTCATCTTTATAGTATTAGCATAGATAGTATAGATCAGGGGTCTCCAAACTTTCCAGCCTTAGGGCCATACTGATTACTCCAGTAAGTTCCGAGGGCCAAAACCATATTATCATTGTTGCCGGTGGTAAGAAGTGAAATAGTCCACTGATGAAAAAAAAAGTCCGAAAAAGTACACAATGTTTAAAAAAGGCTGCAAATCGGACTAAAGTCCGCAAAACGGCAACACTGCATATTATTAATTTTCCTGTCATTATCTGTAATTTCTAGATTAGTCGTAGAGTACGAGCCATGAGGAGTAACGTGACACGACATCTGGTGGACACAAGCGGAAATAGGTAGTACCTTCTATCGCTAACAGATGGCGCTAATAGCACGTACAGAATAATCTCGTTGGTTCGAGAAAGTTCTGGTGTCTTCCACTCACTTCTAGATGGCAGTAATTGGAATATATAAGAAGGCTAGTGGCGCAACCACAAGTCAGTTCCTATGACACTGTTAAATAAATAATATTGCATACCTCCTTAAAACGTGTTTGTGCGTGTTTAAGTTTAAGACATCTTTATAACAGTATTTTGATTTGAATTGTTGCTTTTGTGTGTGAATTAGTAGTATGGAAAAGAAGCGAAAAATTGATAGTGAATGCAGAAAATTCAAAGATCAGTGGAACATTCAGTATTTCGTAATTGAGTCCAGTAACAAGGCGCTATGTTTGATTTGCAATGAAAGCACAGCCGTTCTCAAAGAATATAACATTAAACGTCATTATGAAACAAAACATTTTCAGAATTACTCAAAATATACAGGAAGTTTGCGGACGAAAAATTCGAAGCTATCAGCGCGGATTGAAATCGCAGCAATCTTCATTTACAAACTCAAAACTGAACAAGAGGCTGCAACTCTGCCAGCTTTCGTGTGGCTCTTGAAATTAAAAACGTGGAAAACCATTCACCGATGGAGAAATGATCAAAGAATGCATAATTGCAGTAGCCGAAGAAATGTCCCTGAAACGGTAAATTTATTAAAAACTGTCAATATGTCAGCAACATTGTGGCTGAAGGGTAGAAAACATCGCTGAAAATATATCCTCTCAACTGTTCGACAAAAATGGACATTTTGAGTGGTTTTCTTGGCCTGGATGAGTCAACGGATGTGTCAGATACTGCTCAGGTGTTGATTTATATTGAGGAGTAGATAAAAGCTATGAAGTGCACAAAGAACTTCTTGATATGTATAGTATTCATGGCACAACTACTGGTACAGATATTTTTAAAGGAGTTGAAATGGCCATTAATCAAAAAACTTCGATGGAAAAACTTGAAATGTATTACAACTGATGGAGGCAAAAACATGAGTGGAAAGATAAAGGAGTGGTCGCTCTTGTGTCAAAGGCTGTAGAAAATGACGGTGGTTCAAAACCATTAGTCTTACATTGTATCATTCATCAACAGTCTTGTGGAAAATGTTTGGATATGTCTGACGTTCTGAAACCAGTCTATCAACTGTTAATTTTATCACATCTTTTGGGCTGAATCACCGACAATCCGACAATTTATTGAAGAGATTGGAGAAACTGACTTACCTTATCATACTGCCGTACGCTGGCTTAGTTGTGGGAAAGTCCTTCAGCGCTTTTGAACTTCGAGCAGTGATCAAATTTTTTTGAATGAAAAGCATCGCCCTCTTACTGAATTACAAAACAACGCATGGCGTGGAAGTTAGCATTCTATGTTGATTTGACAAAACAGTGAACGAACTGAATTTGGGATTGCAAGGAGAAAACCAGCATCTTCCTGATTTATACACTAATATCAAATCATTCCGGAAGAAATTGAGACTGTTTCAATCACAACTCGAAGTAAATGTTTTTCACATTTTAAAACATGTGAAATATTCAGCCACACTACTGAGACTGAGTTTCCTATCGATTTTGCAATCGAAACTTTGAGTGCTTTGAAGATAAATTTTGATACTCGTTTCTCGGACTTGATGCCATTGCGAATCAAAAGATTTTTCAAATCCTTTTGATACTGACATTGAAACCCTAGCCCCGGAACTTCAAATGGAAATGATTGATCTACAATGCAGTGATATAATTAAGAACAAATATCAAAACTCATCTTTGTTGGAATTTTATAAGAGTCTTCCACTGACACAATTTGATAATTTGCATAAATTTGCTCGTGGTCTGTTTTCTGTTTTTGGTACTACTTATTTGTTTGAGAAAACCTTCTCCAAAATGAAGTACACAAAAATGTTTACAGATCGAAATTAACTGATGAGCATCTTAAATCTCTTTTAATAATTGGGTACAAGTAAAATTAGTCCACAACTACAAACTATTGTCAGTGGAAAATCTCAATTACATAAATCTCATTAGTATTTCATATGTCATTATGTTTGTTATAAGTTATGTGATTATTTAAAATGTATAAAATGTTAGTTGGGTTCATTTCAATAATTTGTTAGTTATTATATACTGAAGTTAAATTTTCTGCATATTATACATGTCTTTACTCATTACAATTCTGTGTTTCTTTATCCAACTTATCACAAAAACAATAACAATAAGCCTACAAGAATGTTATGAGTTAGCGGAGTTAGCCCATGACCATATCAATGTAGATGTCATATTAATAATTATTCAACATAAAATTAGAATACTTCAGTAAACTAAATTTAATTTGCTATAAAAATTATTTGTTATCTAAAAGGAGTTTTCAAGTATGCTAGCTCTCCGCGGGCCGGACAAAATCTGTCCGCGGGCCGGATGTGGCCCTCGGGCCGTAGTTTGGAGACCCCTGGTATAGATTACCCTATTTGTTAATTACTATTTTACTTAATTGTACCTGACATGGTAACATAAGCCTTTGGTTTAATAGGGGCATTATTTATGGCTTTTGCCAAGGATGCCGTTGTGTTTATCCTAGAGTTGAATACA
>JAHBCN010004331.1:0-65127 GCA_019359885.1 Listronotus oregonensis | reverse complement strand
GTATTTCGTAATTGAGTCCAGTAACAAGGCGCTTGTTTATTTGCAATGAAAGCATGCCGTTTCAAAATATAACATTAAACGTCATTAGAAACAAAACATTTTCAAAATTACCAAAATATACAGGAAGTTTGCGGACAGAAAATTCAAGTATGCAGCGCGGATTGAAATCGCAGCAACTTCATTTACAAAACTCAAAACTGAACAAGAGGCTGCAACTCGTGCCAGCTTTCGTGTGGCTCTTGAAAGGAAAATGGAAAACCATTCACCGAGGGGAGAAAGATCAAAAATGCAAATTGGTAGCCGAAGAAATGTGCCCTGAAAAGGTAAATTTATTAAAAACTGTCAGATGTCAGCAAACACGTGGCTCGAAGGGTAGAAAACAGCTGAAAATATACCTCTCAACTGTTCGACAAAAATGGACATTTTAGTGGTTTTCTTTGGCCTTGGGATGAGTCAACGGAATGTGAATGTCAGGTGTTGATTTATATTCGAGGAGTAGATAAAAGCTATGAAGTGCAGAAGAACTTCTTGAAATGTGATTCATGGCACAACACTGGACAGATATTTTTAAAGGAGTTTTGGCCATTAATCAAAAGAACCTTCGATGGAAAAATTGAAATGTATTACAACGATGGAGGGAAAAACATGAGTGGGAAAGATGGTGGTCGCTTTTTTGGTCAAAGGCTGTAGAAAATGACGGTGGTTCAAAACCATTAGTCTTACATTGTATGATTCATCAAAGTCTTTGGGGAAAATGTTTGGATATGTCTGACGTTCTGAAACCAGTCATATCAACTGTTAATTTTTCAGATCTTTTGGGCTAAATCACCGACAATTCCGACAATTTATTGAAGAGATTGAGAAACGACTTACCTTATCATACTGCCGTACGCTGGCTTAGTTGTGAAAGTCCTTCACGCTTTTTGAACTTCGAGCAGTGATCGAAATTTTTTGAATGAAAAGCATTTCCCTCTTCTGAATTAAAAACAACGCATGGCTGTGAAGTTAGCATTCTATGTTGATTTGACAAAACATGTGAACGAACTGAATTTGGGATTGCAAGGAGAAAACCAGCATCTTCCTGATTTATACACTAATATCAAATCATTCCGGAAGAAATTGAGAATGTTTCAATCACAACTACGAAGTAAATGTTTTTCACATTTTAAAACATGTGAAATATTCAGCCACACTACTGAGACTGGGTTTCCTATTGATTTTGCAATCGAAACTTTGAGTGCTTTGAAGATAAATTTTGATACTCGTTTCTCGGACTTTGATGCCATTGCGAATAAAATTAAGATTTTTCAGAATCCTTTTGATACTGACATTAAAACCCTAGCCCCGGAACTTCAAATGGAAATGATTGATCTACAATGCAGTGATATAATTAAGAACAAATATCAAAACTCATCTTTGTTGGAATTTTATAAGGGTCTTCCACTGACACAATTTGATAATTTGCATAAATTTGCTCGTGGTCTGTTTTCTGTTTTTGGTATTTATTTGTGCGAGAAAACCTTCTCCAAAATGAAGTACACAAAAAATGTTTACAGATCGAAATTAACTGATGAGCATCTTAAATCTCTTTTAATAATTGGTACAAGTAAAATTAGTCCACAACTACAAACTATTGTCAGTGGAAAATCTCAATTACATAAATCTCATTAGTATTTCATATGTCATTATGTTTGTTTTAAGTTATGTGATTATTTAAAATGTATACAATGTTAGTTGGATTCATTTCAATAATTTGTTAGTTATTATATACTGAAGTTAAATTTTCTGCATATTATACATGTCTTTACTCATTACAATTTGTGTTTCTTTATCCAACTTATCACAAAGACAATAAAATAAGCCTACAAGAATGTTATGAGTTAGGGAGTTAGCCCATGACCATATCAATGTAGATGTCATATTAATAATTATTCAACATAAAATTAGAATACTTCAGTAAACTAAATTTAATTTGCTATAAAAATTATTTGTTCTCTAAAAGGAGTTTTCAAGTATGCTAGCTCTCCGCGGGCCGGACAAAATATATCCGCGGGCCGGATGTGGCCCTCGGGCCGTAGTTTGGAGACCCCTGTTTTAAATTAAATTATATTTCTTTAAACATTTTTACGTAAAAAAGGTTTCCTTGGTATAAAGTCGTATAGTCGACGGTTTTCGAGATAAACGGACTTAAAAGCACGACTGCAGTGCGTAAATACAGTAAACAGTCTATGTAAAAAAAATAAGAAAATGCTTGAATAATATTTTAAATTTTCAACACTTATTATAAAATATATAATAACATTAAAAAATATTTAAAAATTTAGGGACAGCATTGTATATTATTTTGTTATTGATTTGTTGGTATTTTTATTAATAAAATTATTTTAAAAAAAATCTGAGTATTATAGTCCGTTTATCTCGAAAACCGTCGACTATACGACTTTATACCAAGGGAACCTTTTTTTAGGTAAAATTGTTTAAAGAAACATAATTTATTTAAAAAATAGCGAAAATACACTCGGCAAAAAAAGACCTTAAATAACTACCCACCCCTTTGTTCCCACGCCACTGGTTGCAATATGGGTCACCTGATATTTTCAAAAAGTGACCCCCAATTACTTTAACTTATACGTAGAAGTTAATTTCTGTATTGTAAGAAGATCCTAATAAATTAAATAAAAACCACTTTTATGACAACATCTTCAAGGGCCTGTAGCTCCCTCTGGAAGCATTTCCGGACCTATGTTAATATGAACTTTTTTTCATATCTTTTCATGTAGAATCGTACCTTAAAATTTTTCGTCATTTCCGGACACCCTGTATAATGTTGATTTAGGTAACCGTATTGAATGCTATTTTTCTATAGTTCCCAATATTATCTTTTAGATCACAATTCAGTTGTTTTAAACACGACCGAAAAAAATGTTAATACAAGACTTTGCCATGGAACTCAAGATACTCAGCTATGTTGTGATTTTAATATTTCACTCTCAGTAAATGAGACAGTGAAGAACATGTCTGGAGAATACTATACCTATCATTTGGTTGCTTTTAATGGTATTAGGACATATTCGCAATTGTACTATGGAGGTGTTGAAACATGTGGAGTGGTTGCTTGCCTAAATAATTTCGTAAATACTTGCGGACAAAGGTAATCATATGGCATTTTTATTTTGCTTCTACTTAATACAAGTTATCCTATGGAAAAATTCTCGGGCTCCTCAATAAATATCTACTGTTGTGCTCTTTCCTATGAAAATTTTTTTTATACAGTATGTCCACAGTTTGAGATATGACGTTATAGATGATTTTTCAAAATTTGAGCTTAAGTATTTTTAAAACTTTATTAAGAATTAAGGTCAGTAAGTATTCCTTACTGTTTAAGGATGCTTACGTTATTTTTTTTCCGCTTAAAATATTAAGTTGATTATAAATACAAAAATATATTGTTAGGTATCAGTGGCGGCTCCTCCTTAGGTTTGCAGGTTTCCAAACCACCAAAAAAGGTTTAAAATAAAATTTAATATATATATATATATATATATATATATATATATATATATATATATATATATATATATATATATATATATATATATATATATATATATATATATATATATATATATATATATATATATATATATATATATATATATATATATATATATATATATATATATATATATAGTTTATTTGTTAATTTTCTTTGACCTTTGCCTTGATATATTGTTTATGGTTTCCAAAATTTTCTGGATTTTCTTGGGGATAAGGTCAGGCAATATATAAAACAGTTGCTTACTAAGCAATTTATGTTCAATTTATGTCAATTATGACGTTTCGGCCGGGAAGGGCCTTCATCAGGTATATAAATATGTATTTTTTTTTTATAAGAACAAATCAATCTGCAATAAAAAAATTTTTTTGATTGAAATTTTACCTATACAATATTTAACATTTAATTTTACCTTAAAACTAAGGGGGCTTCTACGAAAAACACTCATTTTTGTTGTTGTGTAATGCACATTTAATACTTGAAAAGACAAACAAACACTTAACATTTAAAACAGTTATATTCACAATAAACGGTCTGTTCAACCATTTATGTTTTTTTAATTATTATTTATTTTTTGATAGTTTATAGAACTACTAGAACTATCTTACCATTTTACCAAAAGATTAAATATGTGTTTAATATCAAGAACTGTAAAAACTGTAAAATATATTTTAAAATAGCAGTGAGGTAGAGTTCTTTGCATATAGATAATGATATAGAAATGTTTTATTTTTGTGTGGGTCATCTTGGGGCAGTAGTAAAAGATTTTATTAAAATTTATTTTAATAAATGTGTGTTTTTTTTTAAATTTTATATCTAAATATTATTGTATACTGATTATCTGTTGTGTAATTTTTTTTTATTAATTATTAATGAGATTGCAATAATGCATACTTAAATTCTTTGTGTCTCCCTTTTTAGTTATTGCCTTTTGTTTTTTTGAATAAAACCATTTAAGAATTCTCTTTTTGTGTATTTGTTTCAGTTTTCAAAATTTTGTATTTTCAAAATCAAAAGTAGTTTTTTTCGGTGGAGTGGTTTGTTAGAGCAGTTTTGTTGCGTTTGTCGTATTTATGACTATTTAGTCTGTTTTTTAAATATTGCTTGTTTGTCCTATGTAAACGTTATCACAGTCCTTGCAAAATTCTATAAATGGCTTTTTTTTTTCAATTTTGCTTGAAAATTAAAATAATTCTATAATTTCCTAAACCAAAATTCTTAACAAATGGGTGTAAATTTTCATTTAATGTAATGAGTTGTACTACAAGATAAAGAACATTATTTCTAAACTTTTTAAACTTACTCTACCCATTTACAGTGGGGGGGAAAACGAAAACCATAAAAAAATTAATTTTTTAGACCTAACACTACATAACAAGAACACCTCAATTGAAACGGAATGGTACACAAAAGACACCTGGTCTTTTAAGGTATCTAAACTTTAATTCCCAACACCCATTCTCTCAAAAAGTCGGTTGTAATTGGCCTGCAGATAGAGGATATATTTAAGTGACCCACCATATCGAAAAAGCAATAACTAAAGCAAAAAACACTTAAACTTAATAACTACCCTGATAATTTAATTAACTCAATTTTTAAAAAGAATTCACAAATTTTATAATTCAAATAAATTCCAAACGACAGGAAAGACAATAATAAAAAAATATCTATCCTACCGTACATTCCTAAACTCTCTGAAAATATTCAAAACATTTTTAAAAATGAAAATATTACAGTTGCCATAAGGGCCACAATTTACTTAAAAAAATTTTCTTCAAATCTCAAGAGCAAAATTGAAAAAAACAAAAAAGCCATATTTTATATGAAATTCTTTGCAAGGACTGTGATAACGTTTACATAGGACAAACAAGCCAATATTTAAAACAGACTAAATAGTCATAAATACGACAAACGCAACAAAACTGCTCTAACAAACCACTCCACCGAAAAAAAAATACTTTTGATTTTGAAAATACAAAAATTTTGAAAACAGGAACAAATACACAAAAAAGAGAATTTTAGAAATGGTTTTTATTCAGAAAAAAAAAGGCAATAAACATGAAGTCAGACACAAAGAATTTAGGTATGCATTATTGCAATCTCATTAATAATTAAAAAAAATTACACAACAAGATAATCAGTATACAATAATATTTAGATATAAAATTAAAAACACACATTTATTAAAATAAATTTTAATAAAATCTTTTACTACTGCCCCAAGATGACCACACACAAAAATAAAACAAATTTCTATATCATTATCTATATGCAAAGAACTCTACCTCACTGCTATTTTAAAATATATTTTACAGTTTTTTACAGTTCTTGATATTAAACACATATTTAATCTTTTTGGTAAAATGGTAAGATGGTGCTAGTAGTTCTATAAACTATCAAAAATAAATAATAATTAAAAAAAAACATAAATGGTTGAAACGAAGACCGTTTATTGTGAATATAACTGTTTTAAATGTTAAGTGTTTGTTTGTCTTCAAGTATTAAATGTGTACAAGCACAACAACAAAAATGAGTGTTTTTCGTAAGAAGCCCCCTTAGTTTTGCTAAAATTAAATGTTAATATATTGTATAGGTAAAATTTCAATCAAAAAATTTTTGTATTGCAGATTGATTTGTTCTTATAAAAAAAAAATACATATTATATAAATTCGATGAAGGCCCTTCCATGCCGAAACGTCGTAATTGACAAAAATTGAACATAAATTGCTTAGTAAGCAACTGTTTTTATATATTGCCTGACCTTATCCCCAAGAAAATCCAGAAAATTTTGGAAAACCATAAACTATATATACAGTTATATATATATATATATATATATATATATATATATATATATATATATATATATATATATATATATATATATATATATATATATATATATATATATATATATATATATATATATATATATATATATATATATATATATATATATATATATATATATATACATATTATATATATTATTATATTATATAATATTTAAAGCAATAAATGGGGTCCTAATTCTCACACTTAACCTGTATATATATATATATATATATATATATATATATATATATATATATATATATATATATATATATATATATATATATATATATATACAGGTTAAGTTCAGAAGTGGGACCCCCATTTATTGCTTTAAATATTCAAATTGGTAAAAATGTTTACAAACATCTTTATGCCTTTTTTGCTGCTCTAGAGATTAACAAAGAAGGTATACAGGCGTATCAGTTCGTACAAGGAGAAAAATTTTTTTAAATGACCTCATATATTTGTATTTGTTTTCTGCATATTATTTAGATACTTTTGAGGTGGCATATCATACCCCTTATATTGCTTACGAGATATTTCCATTTAAATGCAAAATTAGAATGAAAAATTGCTTATCCTTTAATGTTTTACGTTTCTATGGTTTTAACGGTTTTTGTAGAGTGACAAAAACACTCATAGTAATAATTAATAAGTAATTAGACATCAAATAATGAGTAAAAATAGGTAAAAACCCAAACAAAAAAAAACGGTTGAATCAATTTTTTGCAGATTAATAAAACTGTCATTTTGACATTTCTTATTAATCTCTATAGCATATATGGTTATGCAACTCTCAAAAACCGCTGAAACCATAGAAACGTAAAACAACATTAAAAGATGAGCGGATTTTTCCTTCTAAATTTGTATTTAAATGCAAATATCTCGTAAACAATTGAATATAGGGATATGATGTGCCATATAAAAATATCTAGAATTTCATGCAGAAAACAAAATGCAACAAAAATATAAGAAGCCATTTAAAAAATAATTTTCTCCTTGTACGAGCTTTTGATACACCCTGTATACATAACGTTGTTTGCTAAAGCTAGAGCAGCAAAAACCAAAATATTTTGTATAAAACATTTTTTCCCAATTTGAATATTTAAAGCACAAACGGGGGGGTCTCACTTCACAGATGCCCTGTTCTCTGTATATATATATATATATATATATATATATATATATATATATATATATTATTATTATATATATATATATATATATATATATATATATATATATATATATATATATATATATATATATATATATATATATATATATATATATATATATATATATATATATATATATATATATATATATATATATATATATATATATATATATATATATATATATATATATATTAATCATTACATAGTTACGGATTTTTAAAAAAAATTGTTTGAACATCTGTATTTATTGTTTAATTAATGTTATCTCGAAATAACAGCCAAATTATTAAAAAAACTTGAGTGCTTTTGCTAAAATATCATTAATTTAATCGCGCGTCGCGTCGCATACTCGAAGCCAATGTTGATGCGATGTTTGCAATCAAAATGCAAACCCAATTGGATTCATTATAAGTACGCGTAAGTATATGGAGTTGCCTATCTTGGCATTGGGCGCTGAATTTAGTCTCATAAGCGGCATGCGGTTTGCAGACCCAGTGCAAACCTTTATTTATCTCGCAGGCTGATTTACGATTTATTGAAGTATAATTTGTTTTTTGGTTGTATGTGTAATATACATAGCTAGTTGTATGACTTTTATTGCAGTTTTTGTATGTCTATTTATTTACATTAAGTTTATTGTGGTTATTTATTTATTTTTTTAAAGAACCATTAGAATTGCAACCCCTTACTTTTTAACCCAGATATAATGTAGCAGGACAGTGACGATTCTGATCTGGAGAATACTTAGAACGCAGGATGTTTTGCTATTATTTCCGTGTCCAAACAAGGTCAAATAAAATTTGATTTATAAGTAGGTCCATATTTCTATTTCTGATGTTTACAAATTACTGATCGGTAAGTGATTTGTAGACATCACTTACAGATGACATAAGGTAACCAGTGAAGTTGCAATATTGCCTGAGCATGCAAAAACAAACGTACAGTTATATATAACCGCCAAATTTTTTCTTCGGGTGGTTTGCGAGATATTAAATAACAAAATTTTAACCAAAAAAATAAACCATATTTTATTCAAATTGATAATGTCTTTGAGCATCGATCCCACACGTTTAAATTTCGAACCCAAAAAATAAAACAATTTTTTGCGACACCCTGTATATTTAAAAGCTATACTTTAAGAACGTAAAATTTCATTGCGAATAAAAAAATCCCAGCCAAATTTCAAAATCGACACTCTTAACGATCTTAATAGGATGTCAAATTTGACACGTTACGATTGCTTAGGATGCCGATTTTAAACAACACGAAAGTAAAATTTGAAATTGGGCAGTTTTCTTGTTATTTCAACCCACAAAGAAAGAAAATCTCGTTGAAAATAAAAATTAAATGGATTTTTCAAAAAGCTAGCTCACTGTCAAATAACTATTTTTTTTCATACAGCCGTTTCATTGAAAGCAGGATAATTGTTTAAATAATCACTTTAAATTTTTCGCCTTTGAGTCCTTTCTATAAGAGTACTCAATAAGATGACGTCATAAAATTATTTCAAATTTGTTTCTAACACATTCTCTAAATTAACAGAATTTTACGATTTTTTACTTTTTGTTAACTTAGAAAATTATTTATAAACAAAATAAACAAATTTTAAATAATTTTATGACATCATTTTATTGAGTACACTCATAAAAAGGACTCCAAGAGGCAAAAAATTTATAGGGTACATATTTAAACAGTTATTATCCAGCTTTCACGGTAAGAAGAAAGAAATGCATTAAAAAAAAAATTCAAAGGGACTTTCTTTCTTCTAGGGTTAAAATGATACCATATTTTTTAAATGTAATTCTTTCATATTAAGACACCCAAAGACAAAATCAATTAAAAATTTCTTTCACGAATTTGTTTCTTATACCTTTTGAATTCTTATAGCCAATAGCCTAAAAGACGAGTTTTTAACCGTTCTTAAGTTGCCATAATGTCATTAAACCATTCCATAAGCTTTGGTCGGTTTCGAAATTTTTTTTTATTTTAGATTTCAAGTACTCTGACATAATATGGCCTCAATCCTAATTCAATTCGTGTAAAAGGTTCCTTTTGCAGTATCTGATCAGCGAGTTCAGTACGCAACGACACTTCTTAGTTCAATTCGTCCCTTATCTGTAAATGACTATCAATGGGTAAAAGAAGAAGGTAATTCAACCATAATTCGTACGATTACGCTCCAAAAGCCTCAAACTAGACTGCTTACATTTGGAATTTTCGGAAGAGATTTTGAAAGAGACTGGGATCCAATCAGGAATGACACCACATCCAACAAAAATGATGATATAAAGGTAGCCGTAATTGCTCCATTATTAATAATAATTATATTATTTAATTTTAAGTTTGTACTATATTGTAACTTTTAAATATTTTAATACTTTTTTAATATATGAAAATAAAACTTAGACTTTTTGAAAGAATGTGTTTTGTTTATTGGTTACTAATTGTTTTTGTAAACGAAACTGTAATTAAATTGTATATAAAAATTTCCCTGCAAGAGTTCTGAATTTGCATATTAAATTTTACAAGCAAACAACTTGAACTTTTAATTCAAAACACATAATAGGTAGGTCTTCTTCTTCCTCTTCTCTGGGAGCCATCTTGATTCACTACCGGAGGCAGCGCAGCCTCTTGGGCTTTTTGTTAATTTAAGCGGGCTGTGGCTTTTTGTGCCTATTTTCCCATTATCTTTTATACCCATATTAGTCTTCTTCCTTCTACAAGTCTGTATAACCCCGAGACGGGTTGGTTGATATACAGGGTGATTCAGGAGAAAATGTCAATACTTCAGGTACATAGTCAGGGTCCAAAAATAAACATAAAAGTCTATACAAATATGGGTCCGCAAGGCCTTTGTTTCCGAAATACAGGGTGTTCACCACAGAGCTGAAGAAAAGGTGGAATTTTTAAAAATTATAAAACCTAGCTTATCTTTTGCTGAACATAAATTAGGAACAATAATTTTATTGTAAATTGAAATACATATTGTTTAATTATACATTTTGTTTTATTTTTTTTTATTTTGCTATATTAAAATCAGATGCACGTAATTTTTTTAAATCCAAATATTTCGAAAACGATTGCTTATACCAACTTTTAATAGGTATACCTATTTGACGTAAAAATGAAAAAAAAAAATAATTTAATTTACTTAAAAATGTAATACCTGGCCGTACCAAAAAGTTGTTACTGTTTAAAATAGCTATCTGTTATTATGCAGATCCGCTTGTTTTTGTAAGCCCTCCTGTTATTTTCTTTTGCACAGTGCAAAGTATATATTTTTGTTTGAAATACAAACTGTGTGTTCCTAGTGGAATGGGGAAAATTTTGTTCCCCTTTCCTTACACGCCCCTCCCGTTGTCTGCTCGGTTTTGAAACCATCCCTTTCAGATAATGTCTCCAACCGTAACGGAGATCTTGTTCCCTCAATTTGTTGGTTTTCGTCCGGATGTTCCGCCAACCTGACTTTTATGTTGTTGTGTCCCAAATTTGCATACACCCGTTGGTTTTCTGTCAGTCGGAAGTAGCTCATTTTTCTTATTTTAGGTTAAATGGTAAAAAGGGCTAAAACCCCTCCATGGCTGCTGTTGGGGGTTTTTTATTTGCTTCTGTTATAGCTAAGCAACAAGTCTTTTACCTTGGCCAGTTCTGTAACACATTTTTGCCCCCTTTTTTCCTCATGAGCGTTGATTAACTAAAGTATCTCCGTTTCTTTTTTTATTTTCTTGGGTTCCGGTAAGTTTAGATTCTAGGATGACACCTAAATATTTTTTCCCCTCCCCCAATCTTGATTGTTTCCCCGTAGGGGCAGGGGTCCTAAGCCCCTTTAGATTTCTCCTTTGGGTAAGGCAACTATGGCTGATTTAGAAGGGTTTATGTTTATCCCCCCCTTTTTCTCGTCCATCTGGAAACTGCGTTTAGGGCCTGTTGCATTTTATCCCTAACAATGTTGTTAAATTTTCCTTGGTCCATAATGACGAGATCGTCTGCGTATCTCAATGTGTGGTGCCCTTCAAGTTGAAGGACATTTAGTAAGTCGTCCATGACAAGGTTCCATAGCAGTGGAGACAGAACTTCCCCTTGCGGACATCCTCGCTCAACCCGAGCTGTATATAGTATATACTGATCTGCTCTTAAGCATGCAGTCTATCCACCTGCAGCTTGTTGCGTCGATCCCTCTGCGCCTCGATGCGTTTGAGATAGATATAAGGGACGTGTTGTCAAACGCTCCTTCTATATCTAGGAAGGCACACATTAGTACCTTCTTGTATTTGAGAGTATATTCGGGCTTTTCTACAAGCTCATGTAATGCCATTTCTGTGGACTTACCTGCTGTGTATGCATGTATGTCCTTATGTAGAGATCTGTTTGTAAGTGCATTCTCCCTGATGTGCCTATCCAGCAACTTCTCTAGGGTCTTTAGCACGAACGACATCAGACTTATTGGTCTTAAAGCTTTTGCCCCATCCTGTCCGGTTTTCCCAGGTTTGGGGATGAATGCTACTCTAATTAGTTTCCAGCTTGTTGGTATATAGCCCAGAGCTAGACTGCCTCTTAAAAGTGGACACAGTCTATGTAGTAAAACCTCTGGTCCTTTCTGGAGTATTACTGGATAAATACCATCCGTTCCTGGCGATTTATACGGTTCAAATGAGTTTATTGCCCATTTATTTTATCTACGTTTATCACCGATAATAGGTAGGTGCTCAGTTATGTATCCTGGACACCTGAAATGTGTGTTGGGTATGTGATTTATTTAGAATAAAATTTTAAACATAAGTGGTTCAAGAGGCGAAGAGTTTTGGAGGAACTTGGCCCTTATTTTACATAAGTGTTTCTGGTGGAATAAAACTAAACACAAACATTCGCCAGACCAATAGGGCCTTTTCATCATGAGACACGCGCAAGCGCAGTCGCCACATGTTGAAATAGCGGCAATTCAAAAGTTTCGTACTGTTTTCATCGACAATGGCTGGGAATGCAGTATTATTCCCAATAAATTATTTACTGAAAAATCGTTGATGGTGTTTCACTAATTTATAATTCAGTTAAAGCCCATAATTGTACAAAATTAAAAAGGTAGCTTAAATGTCATGGACGTCTTTAAAAGGAAAGAAGTGAGCTATCGAGAGGTTAGCATCATTACTTCTTTTACTATCCAAAAAGTATTTATAATTTTATTCTAATTAGGCCTACCACATATATACAATTGTTATATTGATTAAATTGTATTGTATTTAAATGATTTATAGCGTGTATCACTCTACATACTCCATAACAACACCGCTTCTTCGTTCCTTTTCGTACCACTGATATCGTTATAATAATCGATTAAAACCCATTTTGCTAATTATGACACTTTTTCTTTATTTTTGTATTTCTTTTCCTTCAATAACTATATTTCTTTAGTATTTTTTTATTTTAATTATGTGTTTACAGGCCCTTTAACATGTTTGTTTTTTACAAAAACAGTACGAAAAAAAATGGCTGATACTGACGCATGCGCACAAAAAATTGTGATGAAAAGGCCTATAGAGACGTTCATGTTATCCATATTTTTTA
The DNA here is from genome assembly GCA_019359885.1 of Listronotus oregonensis. Classification (NCBI taxonomy): domain Eukaryota; kingdom Metazoa; phylum Arthropoda; class Insecta; order Coleoptera; family Curculionidae; genus Listronotus; species Listronotus oregonensis. Next base: position 51,990 of record JAHBCN010004331.1, on the reverse strand, counting down.
AAAATACCTGGAACTACAAATTTGGTATTATAATACTAACAATATTTTTTTTTTACAGAAAACAGCAACTTCAAAAACTAACAATGTTAAGTCGTATTATATAAAGTGGAATTTTTTTCCAGATTTCCATAACCTATCCGGATGCCTTTATTAAATAAATAACGTATAGAAGTCAGGTTCTTCAAAAAATATCAATAAAATTATGATATCGTAAAATATTTTTTCTCTAATCATAAAAAAAGCTGTTATCAAAACAATTTTGCTTTTAACAAATATCTAATCTCGACAAATACTTCCATAACGTTAATTTTGGATCCCATTCAATTGGATATATAGGCAAAATGTCAAGTCATTTCCTTAAGAAGAAATTTTTTACTTTATTTTTAGAACTAGAACAGTGGCGGCGCTAGATCACATGTGACGTCGGCGACATTAAGTTCGCGAGGCCTCTTTTACTTCCCAGAACAAAAAAACCGAAGCCCCAAAAAAAATCCAAATTATAAAATAATGTATGAGTAAACGACTTGTATTGTTGATAATAATCAAATGATAACAGAAAATACACACAGAATTTTAAATAGCCGGACTTTTCGACTTTTAGCCTCACTGAATGGATTGAGTCGGAGCTAAGACTAGCCGCTATTTCAGCTTCGATTGACAGAACTGATAATGCGGGTAGTCTGTCTTGGCTCATCGTGCTTCTTAAATAGGTCTTTATCAATTTCAACTTTGAGAAGCTTCTCTCAGCGGGGGCTGTACTGACCGGAACTGTGAGCATGATCCTGATTGTAATATAAACATTTGTATATATTTCTTCTAAATTATTTTCTAGGTTCATCGGCATGTTCGTAACTGAACATTCGTTTTTTCCTGGTTATTCTTTTTTCCTTGAATTGAGACTGAATTTCGTAAGTACTTTTCTTCACAAATGGTCTAGCTTTTGTTACGTTTTTTTCAAATCCAGTATTACGGAATTCTTGAACCCAGCTACAAAATGAACGTAAAGTATCAAAACACTTTCAAGTTACGAACCATTGCCTTTTTCTTATTGTTCACATAGCAAAAAATTTCCAAAAAACCACACATGTATTGCAACAAAAACTAAAAAAGTTAACATTTCGTTAGGACTCTTCACTGTAGCTTGGTTTTCGGAATCATTGATTTATTTTCATCATTCACGCATTCCATGACATCATCAAATTTAAAATATAGTTTTTACTGCCCCAATTCTACTCTCCAAAGCGTTTCAGATGGGTTTTTTTTTATTTTAATTTACTTTTAACGATCACCCAACGTTTTTGCTTGACTTTAAAACAGCACATGATTTTATTATAAAAGGAAAAATTTTTTGGTTGTCGTTAAAGAGTTAGCTGCATCTTTAAAAGTAAAAAAATGAGCCATCCGCTTGGTGAAGAATGCTCTGGATTTATTTAGCGCGCTCATTCTGGCAAACATACATTTTATAGTGTTGCCAACACACGATTCTGAATACCCGCAATAATACTCACCCCCGTCCCGTGTTCGAAGATTATAAAAGTCAATATCATCGGCTTTTTTTTTCCAATTGTTCGGGGCGAGATTGGCAAAATTAAAATAAATATAGGTAATTTGGGTAAATTTTTTGAAAGGGCCCCCCTAAGAGGGAGGCCGTCGGCAGTGGCCGACCCCCTTTAGCCCCGCCACTGGTGCAAAAAAGGGGGTGGAGGAAATTTAATAAAATTTAATTTTTATTTTATAAATAATATATAATATATATATATATATATATATATATATATATATATATATATATATATATATATATATATATATATATATATATATATATATATATATATATATATATATATATATATATATATATATATATATATATATATATATATATATATATATATATATATATATAAAAAAAAAAAAATTTTTTTTTTATATATATCAGGGTGTTATTTAATAAGTGTCCGATATTTCAGAGAGTGATTTTTCAAGTTTTTTAAGGTAAAAAGTTCCTATGAACGTGTGGTCTAAGATGCTTCGCTTTCAAGATACAGGGTGTCAAAGTTTTATTTTTATTTATTTTTTTTCTGCAAAATTTTCCCTAAAAAGCCGATTTCCGAACAAAAATTTGGGTACCTGGGGGTTTTTGGGACATGAGAAATTTGAATTTGTTCTTAATTTAGCTCTACTTGTAGAGGGCGCTAGCCACATGTATATTCTCCCCTTTCAAAGGCTCATGATTTTTTGTACAACCCTGTATTTTTATTTTTGGTAAAAGAAATGAATTCCTTAGTCATTTTTATGCGAAAAGATAGTCTTATTAGATGTCGCTAGAGCAATCGTTTTCGAAATATTTTGGTTTGAAATAATCGATGCATGTGTTTTAAAAAAAATGAAAAAAATTTTTTGTAAATTAACTTTTTTAATCAACATAAAAATTTTAAAAAAAATAACAGACGAACACTAAATAAAAACAGGATAAAAAAAAAACCAGATCAAAATCACAATAAATGTTGGAAATGCCCACTCTTGCCTGTAGGCACGCATTCCAATCTTCCCTCATTGATTCGTGCACTTTCCGGAAAATTCCTGAGTATTTTCAATCGTTCTCCAAGAGTCCATTATTCGATTTCTCAGTTCTTCTTCTTTTTGAATAGGTGTTTGGAAAACCCAATGTTTTTAGATGTCCCCAAAGGAAATAATCCAAACTATTAAGGTCTGGCGACCTGGGAGGGCCATGGTTGAGTCCCTCCCTACCTATCCAACGATTATTGAAATTTTGATTTAAAACTCTCGCGCTTGAGCAAAATGTGCAGGGGCACCGTCATGCATAAACCACATCCTCCTTAGTCTAAGTGGCACATTTTCCAGTAAAATAGGCAAATTCTTCAAGAAAACGACGATATATCTTCGCCATTTAATCTTCCCGGAAGGAAAAATGGACCTATCAAATTATCTCCAGGATTCCTCCCTCACACGTTAACAGAAAACTGTTCTTGAAAATGTGATTCTGTATTGCATGTGGGTTTTCATTTGACCACATATGATTATTATGAAACATGTATAGCGTTACGTAAGAAATTTGCTTCGTCGGTAAACAGGATAAGGTTTTCAAACAAAGGGTTTTGAATAAGGCATTGGAGAAACCAACGACAGAAATTTATACGTAAGGGAAAAAATCACGAGGTAGCAGTGCCTGAACTCTTTGAACATGATAGGGATATAATAAATTATCCACTAAAATTTTCCATACAGAAAATGAGAAATATTTAACGTAAACGCTACCTTCCTGGTGCTTGTTTCCGGCTGTTCTTCTACCATATTAAGGACTGCATCTTCGATATCTGGGGTTCTTACCGTTTTGAACTGCACCTGACAGGTGACTAAACTTTCAAATGTTCCTGTTCTCTTAACCGACCGTGGATTCTTTAAAAGTTTTTGGAGTTGGAACTATGCGATTCGGAATAACGCCCTGATACAAACGTTCAGCTTCATAAGCATTTCCATTAGCAAGTCCGTATGTAAAATGCATGTCAGCATACTCAAAACATTGGTAAAATTTACCATTTAAAAAAAATCACTAATATTTATTACCTACTACTCAACTGTACGTCAGTACGTCAAAATTGTATTATGTCTGAATTTTTACATGACAACACAAACAAAATGCATTGACTAGGCTACCTTGATAAAACCGTCATTTTCGGCGGTCTTTACTTAGCATATTATTACTAAGCGTATGCATCGATTATTTTAAACTAAAATATTTCGAAAAAAAGGTTGCTCCTAGCGTCATTTAATAAGAGTACCTTTTTTACGTAAAAAAGACTAAGGAATCCATTTCTTTTAACAAAATGTAAATACAATTGTACAAAAGTCATGAGCCCTGAAAGTGAGAACATACAAGTAGATAGCGCCCCCCACAAGTAAGAGCTAAATTAAGAACAAATTCAAATTTCTCATGTCAAAAAACCCCCAGGTACCAATTTTCCTGGAAATCGGCATATATATATATATATATATATATATATATATATATATATATATATATATATATATATATATATATATATATATATATATATATATATATATATATATATATATATATATATATATATATATATATATATATATATATATATATATATATATATATATATATATATATATATATATATATATATATACATATATATATATATATATATATATATATATATATATATATATATATATATATATATATATATATATATATATATATATATATATATATATATATATATATATATATATATATATATTATATACGAAGTCGGTTAAATTATGGCAAAGTTGCGCATTTAGGTGTCTAACAACTGCCTATTAGAAAGTTGTAGAATTACGATTACTTCCGGAGATATCGAAACCGGAATTGAAGTACTCGTTTTATTTTTTTCTGGCGTTATTTAAAGAGAGATATAAAAACAAAAGACACTTTCTTATGGCCACTTTTTTGCTCTTCAACAGTTGAGAGATTCGACGACGTTTCGTTTTGGTTAAACATCAACTTTGTTTTTTAAATACGGCACCTAATTGTTTATTGCATTTTAAAAGCAAGTTATAATCCCAATTACAATGATGTATAACACTTAATATTTTTCTGTTAAATAAACATATTTTCCATAAGAGACAATGAGTTAGACAAAGAACGCACATCATTTCTTATAGGGGCGTTTCATATTTGTAAATAAATATTAAGTGTTATACATTTTTGTAATTGGGGTAATAAGGGGTTCAAAAAAATTAAATAAAAAACCCAGGTCCGTATTTAAAAAAAGAAATTTGATGATGGTTTAAAGAAAACGAAACGTCGTACGGAAAATCTCTCAACGCTGTTTTGTAGAGCTTAAAAAGTGGCCATGAGAAAGTGTCTTTTGTTTTTCCAAATTTTTTTAAATAACGCCAAGAAAAATTAAAAACGAACTCAGCAAATTTCGATTTTTTCCGGATATCTCCAGAAGTACTGGAATTTTACAACTTTCTAATAGGCATGTTGCAAAGCCACCTAAATGCGCAACTTTGCCATAATTTAACAGATTCCATCTCTAGTGTCTGAAACCCCATGCATGCACTCTGAATCTGTGGCACCCTGTATATATATATATATATATATATATATATATATATATATATATATATATATATATATATATATATATATATATATATATATATATATATATATATATATATATATATATATATATATATATATATATATATATATATATATATATATATATATATATTTATTTTAGATTTCACGATAATAATATTCTATTCGAAGATTTTTTAAACCAGGAGCCTGCACTTGTTAATTGTTAGTTCTTAACTGTGTCAGAAGATTGACTAAAAATTTATTACATTTCTTGGGACAAGAATAATTTTAGTCATTTGACAGTCAATCTTCTTGACACCAGTAGACAGCATTGAAAATGCCAAGTGATCTTGGCGAAACGTCTGCAAACTTCCGCAAGGAAAACTAATGACAAACGGATATACTCCCGGAATGAAAAACAACTCATATATATATATATATATATATATATATATATATATATATATATATATATATATATATATATATATATATATATATATATATATATATATGTATATACCCGCCTTATGGGTCTCGTCAGCAGAGGTGGCATAAAGTTCTAAGGAAAAATTTCCCTTTATCTTGTGTATACGAAAACGGCATAAACTGGCAAACCTATATACATTATGTCCTAAACTGGTTATGCATGTATAAAAGAAAAAACGTTTTAATATTATTATATTGAAATGGGTTTATCATCTGAATTTATCCATAAAATAACAAGCTAATAATTTGTTAAAGAATTAAAAAATGTATTTTAAAAGAGCCTAGACCAGGCTATATTATTTGTAACAATATGTTTTAATATTTGGCATTGTTTTGCCTCTTAAAAGTTTTTTGATCAGTTAAATTATTCCATTAAATTAAACAAAAACAAAATAAAAATCAAATACAGTATATAGCTTTTTTAAACGGATTAATGTACCAGTCCATTGTTCAATATCAGAACACTTAATGTATTTGATTAGATTCGTACTTGAAAAGATATGTAGTAAACACTTATCAAATAGGTATATAGACGCTTTTTAATTTTTTTAATTACCGTTAAGCCCAGTTGAAATAGTTAAGATACATTCCTGTCTGTACCTAGTTACATTTCGGTAAGTTATTTGTAGGAAAATTTAATAACATTAACATCTCGATAGTCTATTTTTTTAAGAAATTAATAAAAAAATTATATAAATTATATTTATTATTAAATTTTAAAAATTTATTAAATTTTTGGGACAAGAATAATTTTAGTCATTTTGATAGTCCTCTTACTTTTTAAATTATTCTTAATTTTGGGGCTACTTGATAATAAAATTGAAAATCTGCAACACTATCTTAAAAAATGTGTATGTTTTTTTTGAAAACCAGATATTGACATGAACCAAAAAACATTTTGTTCAGAAAAGGTCATACTTCAAACTAAAATATAATGAACCAAAAATTTTACGCTCAATTTTTCCACAGGGAGTTAGGTATTTAAGGGTAAAAAAGTAACTTTTGTTTTCACCTGTATGATGATCAAGCCATCAGTATTTTTTGAGAACTAAAATTTTGGATAACATTCCGAAATACATGTCTACACCCTGCTAAAAATTTCACCAAAATCGAAGAATAATTTAAAAATTTACGGGACCATCAATATGACTGAAATTACTATTTTCCGGATTTTATTGTTGGAAAGTGTATTTTAACTGCAATTTTGAAAAACTACTTGTCGGACAGCGCGCAGCGTCCGCCTTTGGCCTGTCTAACAAATATATTGTAAAAAATCGTTTTCCTGAAGAACAGATTACCAACTTTTAAGCGGTCCAAGTTATGAGTTTTTTAAAAACGGTCAATTTTAGAGGCTTTTTCGACTTTATTTCAAATGCACCGGTAAGGTTTCATAAAAAATAAATTTTGTTTATTTTTCGATTTTTTACATTAGTCCTATTGGTAGTACCGTGATTAAATTACCAAATAACCAAAATTCTTCACTTTTAACGAAAAAATGGCTACTTTTATAGGTTTTTCCATATAGAAAACAGAGAAAAGCTAACTCATTAAATAATTACATAAAACATAGAGTATTCCATTTAAATATATATACACAGGGTGTCCCACGACGAACCGACGCGGTCGATTTTTTAAAAACTTACTTAAAAAAAAACTAATATCGATGGGAGCAACTCGTTTAAAATAATTTCAAGATGGTGGCACTTCCGGTTGTACCGGAAGTCGATGCTAACTTTCTTATTTTTAATGGAACACCCTATATAATATTGCATTTTTGGATTTCCCAGAAAATTCTAGATATATTTTGTGTATAATATGCTATACCTAAGTCCAACCGTTTTCGACATATTTTGAATTTTATGTCAAAAATGACGTTTGCAGACCCCAATATAAGGAGACATTTTTTCTATACGGCATACTCTATTATTTAATTTGAGTTGAATTCCTTGTGAATAAAGGCCTAATTTTGTATATTGAGTGGATATTTTGGTGTAAATTAATACAGGGTGACTAAAAATTAAGTACAAAAATTAACTGATAAAAAACGTAAAAAGAAATTTTTAAATTTTTTTAATATATATATATATATATATATATATATATATATATATATATATATATATATATATATATATATATATATATATATATATATATATATATATATATATATATATATATATATATATATATATATATATATATATATATATATATATATATATATATATATATATATATATATATATATATATATATAAATAAATATAAATTTAATTTTTTTCAATCATTATTTTATTTTATTACTTGGATTTATTAAGTATGTAAATATGCAACATTTTAAAATAGTTTTTCTTAAATAACTTTTAACTGCCTGATCAGAAAAAAAAACGAAATTTAGTATGTGAGCTAATCTTATCAATGTGTTCAAAATAGTCTAATACAATTTTGTTGCAAATTCAATAGTGAGCCAATATTTCAATGTATCAAAATTTACATGGGATTTCCTATGGCCAGTCTGCCGGTGCACCACCCGGTAGTCATAGAAGAGGCCTATCTACTTCTGGTTTAATAAACCTGTATTTATACCATACCATGTCTCCACAGGTTGAAATAGATGGCTATGAGAGGCCACATAATAATCTTATTCGCTCTGGTGTCTGCAAAGGAGTTGGTTGCAGACCATCAAACATATCCAGGAACGGAGACCCGTCCTATTTTATCAGAGGATGAAGCCCAAAAATACACACAAAACAATTATTTTTCCGGATGGGTTCCTGAAGAAATTGTTCTTCCTGATAAGCCAGATTATGTCGTAACACCAAGTGATTCAATTCAGGAAGTAGTAAATAAAGCTATTAAAAATGGCAGTCCCGCTTATAGAACTTATATTCGCATTGAACCTGGAATGTATATGTAAGTAAAGATACAGTCTGAGATCGGTAGAGTGTGACACTATTAGTCCAGGCAGTCAAGCTCAAAATAGTGTCATACATCCAAATTTTTTATATATGCACCAATTTTCTTGAAAATTTGTAATTAAGCTTATCTTACCCTCCATATTAAAATCTATATGGTCGCAAGGTGTGCAAATTGTTTTTAAGGGGTGAAAACGACCCCTTATCGAAAAAATAGATTTTTATAGGTTTTTCGGCTTTTTTTCGATTTAAATGTCTTTTATTTATGTAGGATAAATATCCTAACGTATTGTACAATATAAAATTGGTGGATTTTGCAATAGCAACCTCTAAGAATCTTTAAAACTACCCTTTTGATGAAAATAATATAGAAATCTTTTAACGATTTGTAACATTACAATTGTAGTTTTACTGGAAAAAAATCATAGCATTTTAGTAAAATTATTAGTTACCACTTTTCAACCCCTAAAAACTACCTCTTTGCAGAAAATAAAATAAAAAAATATCTAATGACTGCCAATTTTTAGATTTTGCGTAATTTTAGTATTACAGTTTATTATCTCTACTTGAAATAATTTTTAATTGTCTACACCCTAGCAACCCTTAAGAACCACCCCTTTGAGAAAAATAAAATAAAAAAAAACATTTAATGACTACTGATGTTTTGATTTTTTATTTTTTTGGTTTTAATGTTTATTCTCTAAACACGAAGTAATTTTTAATTGTCTACACCCTGCCAACCCTTAAGAACCACCCCTTTGCCAAAATAAAATAAAAAAAAATTATTCAAAGACATTTAATATTTAATTGTACATTCTTAATGAATAAAAATTCATTATCTGCTTTAAAATTTCAAATCTTATTTTTTGTGTAACTCTGTTAATTATGAACCTATCACACCCTACAAAAAATTATTTTAAAGGTAATTTTCAGGGCTACAAGCCTATGTATGTTATGAGGGCTTAAGACCCTTCATATTTTATAGGGTCAAAGGGCTGCGGTAAGCAGTCCTCGCATTATAGTGAAAGTTTAAATCGGTTATAACTCCGTCAATTTTTATGCCACAATAAAAAAATAAAAAAAGGAAAATATTCGTCATAAAAATTGATACAATTTTCTACTTTTTGTTTTTTTGTACCCCTTATGGTTTTGGAGTTAAAATGAGAAAAATATATTTTTTAAAAAAATCACAAAAAAGAAACATATAATTTAAGCTCATTTTTTTCAAAACGGTGAGTCTCTTATCAGTTAAACTTTTAGATGTCATAAATAACATACAAATAAAGTAATTGGTTCAAGGAATAATAATAATAATAACTTTGATTTTGAATAAAATGACATTAGTTTTATTGCTATTTTTTTTAGTGTTAACTATTTTACAACATATCTCACTAAAATTTTCAGTCAAAAGACTTTTTTTTGGTGCTCTTTTTAAAAATTTTTTATGTTTTTTTAAAAATTTACCCTTTTTTTTATTTAAAATTAAAGTTTTTAATAAAATAAAATAAAAAGTTTTCAACCCTTTTACCTTGGGGTTAGAATTTTAAGATTTCAAAAAGCTCAATTTCTTTTTTTTTATAAGTTTCTTTTTTGTTCATTACACTTTTTGTAAAAACCCATAATTACGGGAAAATGCGAAAAAAACAATTGAAAATGAGGTTTTCTTAAGAAAAATCGCACTTTTCAATTGCAAAAAATTCAAAAACTATTGATCTGGAAAAAAAATTGGCCCTGACATTTTTTTTTTTTTTTTAAAATTTTTAAGGGGGAAAAACCCCCCCCCCCGGGGGGGGGTTTTTTTTTGCTTTTTAAACCCCTATTTTAAAAAAAAAAAAAAAAAAATTAAAAAAGAAAACCCCGGGGAAAATTTTCCCAAAGGGAAAATTTTTTTAAAATTTCTTTTTTTAAAAAATTTTTTTTAAATTTTTTGGGAAAATTTTTTAAAATTTTAAAAAAAATTTTTTTTTTAAAAAAAAAAAAGAAATTTCCAAATTTTTTTCCCCCCCCCCCCCCCCTTTTAAAAAAAAACCCCCCAAAAAAAAATTTTTTTTTTCTTTTTTTTTTTAAAAATTTTTTTTTTGGGTTTTTTCTTAAAAAAAAAAATTTTTTTTGGGAAAAAAAAAAAAAAAGGGGTTTTTGGGTTTAAACCCAAAAAGGGGGGGGTTTTTTTTTTTTAAAAAAATTTTTTAATTTAAAATTTTTTTTCTTAAAAAATTTAAAAAAATTTTTCCCTTTTTTAAAAACCTTTTTTTTCCCAAAAAAAAATTTTTTGGAAAAAAAATTTTTTGATTTTTTTGGGGGGGGGTTTTTTCCCCCCCCTTTTTCAAGGGGGGGAAAATTTTTTTAAAAAAAAAATTTTTTTTTGGGGGGGGGGGTTTTTCCCCCCCCTAAAAATGGGTTTTTTGGTTAAAAAAATTTTTTTTAAAAAAAAGGGGGAAAATTTTTAAAAAAAATTTTTTTAAAAAAATTTTTTAAAAAAAAAATTTTTTTAAAAGGTTTTTTAAAATTTTAAAAAAAAAACCCTTTTTTAATTTTTAAAACCCCCCCCAAAAAAAAAAATTTTTTTTTTGGGCCCCCCCTTTTAAATTTTTTAAAAAAAAATTTTTTTTTTTTTTTTTTTGGGGAAAAAAAAAAACCCCCAAAAATTTTTTAAAAAATTTTTTTTTTTTTTCCCCCCCTTTTTTAAATTTAAAAAAAAAAAAAAGGTTTTTTTTTAAAAAAAAAAAATTTTTTTAAAAAAAATTTTTTTTCCCCCCCGAAAAAAAAAATTTTTGGTTTTGGTTTTTTAAAAAAAAATTTTTAAAGTTTTTTTTTTTTTGGGAAAATTTTTTTTTTGGGGGTTTTAAAAAAAGGAATTTTATTTAAAAAAAAATTTTTTTGGGGGGGGGGGAAAAAAAACAATTTTTGGTTTTCCCTTTTTTCCCCCAAAAAATTTTTTCCCCTTTTAAAAAAAAAATTTTTTTTGGGGAAAAAAAAGGGAAAAAAAAAAAAAAAAATTTTTTAAAAAATTTTTCAAAAAAAAATTTCCCCTTTTAAAAGGGGAAAAAAATTTTAAAATTTTTTTTTTTTTGGGAATTTTTTTTTGGAAAAATTTTTTTAAAAAAAATTTTTGGGGGGCCCCCCCAAAAAAAATTTTTTAAAAAAAATGGAAAAAGGGGTTTTTTTTTAAAAAAAAAAAAAAATTTTTTTTTTTGGGATTTCCCAAAAAATTTTTAAAAAAAAAAAAAAAAAATTTTTTAAAAAAACCCAAAAAAAAAAATTTTCCCAAACCCCTTTTTTTTTTTTAAAAAAGGGGGAAAAAATTTTTTTTTAAAAAAAGCCCAAAAAAAATTTTTTTTTTTTTTGGGGTTTCCCAAAAAAATTTTTTAATTTTTACCCCAAAAAAAAAAAATAAAAAAAACCAAATTTAAAAAAGGGGGGTTTTTTTAAAATTTTTTTTAAAAAAAAAAAATTTTTTTTTTAATTTTTTAAAAAAGGAAAAAAATTTTAAAAAAACCCAAAAAAAAATTTTTTTAATTTCCCTTTTTAAAAATTTTTGGGAAAAAAAAAAATTTTTTGGGGGAAAATTTAAAAAGGGGTTTTTTCCCCTTTTTTGGCCCCCCAAAATTTTTTTTTCCAAAAAAGGGGGGAAATTTTAAAATTTTTTCTTTTCAGAAACAATTAAATACGTCATTAAATGCATTTTTAGGTCATATATCGACACGTCAAATTTCATTTTCCCATCTTAAAAAATAAAAAAGTTATAGGGGGGAACCACCTTTGAGAAACACCCGGTATATATACAGTGTGTCCCAAATTGGTGGGGAATGTATGGGGATCTTGGAAACCACGATAGATAGAAAATCGGTTAAATGGGGAAAGTTTTGGACAATTATGTTAGTAAGCTAATCCCGTTTACTACATGCTTTTATCCAATGAGCTGACATCATAAATAGAGAAAGCATTTTATTCATAAACGCAATCGAGAGCTGCGCCCAACATGGTTTGTGTTTATTATTGGCGATAGAATGGTACAAGCATAGTTTGTACTTACTTGTGAAATTATAATTCAAGAATGATATCCGTCACTTTACACACTTGGCACTGCCTTACATTTTAATTTATTAAAAGTACTTAAACAAATCTAAAATTTAAACAATTGTCACAAAAATAACCCAAAAAACAACAAGAAACATTTATACTAAAACGCCATATTATATGTGTCATCTGTCGAGCGAAGCCGAAGTACAACGACTATTAGTCGTTGGACGAAGTACGCCCTTACGAAAAATGCACTGTTGTCACGTTGTCGCACATTTATTAGTAGCTGTCCAAAAACAAAATAGTATTTTGACATCATTACTTTTCTGTGTAATACTTAATAGTAATAAATATAAGAAATATTATTCACAGTTTAAAATACAATAGTAGGACTTAATTTGATGTAATTTTAAGAATAAATTAAGTAAAATTTAATCATAATATACTATCAAGTAAATGGAACAGAAATATACTTGGCAGCCACGGTTTACGACAAAATAGTATCTGTAGTTACCATTTGCCCGGGTTTTGGTGAATATTATTGTTTGAGTACAGAGGTTTCATTCATCGCTAGGCAGAACCTCAGAATGTGCGTTTATAGTGTCACGCTTATGCCAAATCGATCCTTTCTCCAGTTAACCTAACAGCTTATTGCTTTTATCTATTCAGGTTTTTGAGAAATTTTGAAAAAACCTGACACATGCATTTTTGAAAATCTGCCATATTCTTTTTATAAGTAAAAATTTTTCAAATCTGTAAAAACTTCTTCAAAGCAACATTTTTTGTAGAATGACCGAGTAGCCAATTTTTATTTTCTCCGTTTCTGGTTTTTAGAATCATCATCAACTTTATTTTTTCATATGGACGCCATATTGGATTTTTACGTAGCCAAATAGTGCTTTTTATTCTGATTTCAACAATATATAACATGTTATAACTTAAGAGTTTATAACCTCATTTATTTCAAAAAAAAAAAAAAAATTATCAGTTGGCCTTGATTCCGGCGAACGTCATTTTTTTTGTAAACAATAAAATATTAGTAATTGGCAAAATAGATAAGCTGAACAGATATTTTACAGAAATGGGTTCGCGAACATAGCTATATTGTTAATACTGTGTTACAACAAAATGTAATGGCGCCCATATGAAAAAGTAAAGTTGATGAATCATCATCAACTTTACTTTTTCATATGGGCGCCATATTGGGTTTTTTCGCAACCAAATAGTGCTTTTTATTCTTATTTTAACAATGTATAACATGTTATAGTTTAGGAGTTTATAACCTCATCCGCTTCAAAAAACAAATATTTTCTCAGTTGGCCTTGATTCCGGCGAATGTCATCAGCTCGGGTACGTTATTAAAATTTTTTCAACATTGTAAATGGTTAATTATTTAAAAAAAAACTTAATATTTTGCAACGTTATTTCCAAAGCAATAGAAATGTTAATATAGCGCTAGCATCTTAAACTAACATAATTTCGAAAGCGGGTTACAAATTTGCTTAAATTCGGAAGTTTTAAAAAACCACGACCTAAGAAGTACGTTGAAGATAATCGACAACGAGATGCTGCAGTTAACCAACATTTTAAAGAAAATCCAACATCTTTAGCCAGGGATGTTGATAGAGAATTCCACTTACCTAAGTCAACCATTCATAGGGTAGTTAGGACTATTTAAAAAAATATCGTTAATATGTTCAGAAATATGGACAACATTTTAAATTTTAGGTCGTTATTTTACATTTTAATTCTAGAGGGAATATTAGTTTACCCACTTTTCATTGTTTTTGTTTTCACTTGTTTCAATTAACTTATTACGTGTAGTTTTGTTGTAACACGGTATTAACGTTAGAGCTATGTTCGCGAACCCATTTCTGTAAAATATCTGTTAAGCTTATCTATTTTGCCAATTACTAATATTTTATTGTTTATAAAAAAAATGACGTTCGTCGAAATCAAGGCCAACTGAGAAAATATTTGTTTTTTGAAATAAATGAGGTTATAAACTCTAAAATTATAACATGTTATACATTGTTAAAATCAGATTAAAAAGCACTATTTGGCTGCGTAAAAATCCAATATGGCGTCCATATGAAAAAATAAAGTTGATGATGATTTTAAAAACCCGAAACGTAGAAAATAAAAATTGACCACTTGGTCATATTCTACAAAAAATGTTGCTTTGAAGAAGTTTTTACAGATTTGAAAAATTTTCACTTATAAAAAAAATATGGCCGATTTTCGAAAATGCATGTTTTACGTTTTTTTTAAATTTCTCAAAAACCTGAAGAGATAAAACCATGTAGTAAACGGGATTAGCTTACTAACATAATTGTCCAAAATTTTCCCCATTTTAACCGATTTTCTATCTATCGTGGTTTCCAAGATCCCCATTCCCTACCAATTTGGGACACACACACACATATATATATATATATATATATATATATATATATATATATATATATATATATATATATATATATATATATATATATATATATATATATATATATATATATATATATATATTTTAGATATTAACGATTTAAATTTAAAATAAAAACTCAAATATCTTAAAAACTTAAATAGTTACAAAAAAATGTAATAAGCAAAAAATTAGCCTTTCGGTTAGTTCCATAAAAATAGTTATACAGGATAATTCATGAGGAAATGTCAATACTTTAGGTACGTACTCAGGGTCCAAAAATAAGTATAAAAGTCTATACAAATATGGGTCCGCAAGGCCTTCGTTTCCAATATACAGGGTGTTAAAGTTTTTATTTATATTTTTTTATATATTTTTTTAATGTTTTTCTGAAAATAATTTAAGAACAATAATTTTATTAGAAATTTAAATACATATCATTTAATTATACATTTTGTTTATTTTTTTTTTAAATTTTGCTATAATAAAATCAAATAATCCAAATATCTCGAAAACGGCTGCTCATATCGACTTTTAACACGTATACCTTTTTGACGTGAAAATGACAAAACAGTTACTTAATTTACTTAAAAATGTAATACAGTGCCGTACCAAAAAGTTGTGACTGCTCAAAATAGTAAAAGGACGTGTAAGTGGCACCCCCTACAAGTAAGAGCCGTACTAAGATTAGATTCGAATCCGTCATACCAAAAAACCCCCGTATATCAAATGTTACTCCAATATTTACATTATTATAGATTTTATTTAAAAAATAGAAAAATTAAATAAAAATTTTAACACCCTGTATTTTGGAAACGAAGGCCTTGCGGACCCATGTTTGTATAGACTTTTAGGTTTATTTTTGGACCCGGACTACGTACCTGAAGTATTGACATTTCCTCATGAATCGCCCTGTATATACATTTTTAATAAAATAAGAAATAAAGGAGATATAAGCAAAAAAGTGATTTTGGTCATTAAAAATTTCGCTAATAACAATATTTTATTGGTACAAGTAAATATACCACCTCCGATCCATTTAAAAATTAATTCAAAATGTTCTCTTTATTGAATGAGACAAACTAATACACATATGCCTCGAGGTAATGGGGGATAACCTAGTGGCACGGATATTTTATTTAATTTTTTTTTGGTACTGTACCTTTTCCACTTAAAACTTTAACTAAAATAAAATTTAAACTTTATTAAATTGAAAAAATAATAATAATAAGTGCCTCCTCTATCTGGATATTATATACCTGGCAGGACGCTTAACATTTCTCGATCTTCTATGGTTCTATGTGTATAGCTCATCGTTTAAAAAATTTTATTATTGATTTAAATATTAATATTATTAATTTATAAAGTCAGTTACTCGTTCAAAATGATCTTGAGAAAATTTTAATGATATTTTTAACATGATATTTTTTTAAGTTTGTTTATTTTTTTAGTTAAAGTAATTTTTAAACTTTAATTTAATCATATCTAAAAGAAGCAAATAAATGGGTAAATACCATAATTTAAATAAGAATGCCTTAAGCCTAGAAGAAGTAGATAGGCTAATAGAAATGTTTTAAAAGTTTAATACTAAATAAACTATATTAAAAAAATATGTTAAAATTATGATTAAAATTTTCTCACAATCATTCTGAACGAGTAACTTTAAAATTATTAATAATAATATTTAAATCGATAATAAACATATTCTAACGATGAGCTATAAACATAGTAGCATAGGAGATCGAGAAATGTTAAGCGTCCTGTCAGGTATATAACACCCAGATAAAGAAGGCAATTTTTTTTAAATATTAAATATTAAATTTTATTTTATTTAAAGTTTTAAGTAGATCGGAATGGGCAGAATTATTGGACCAAAAATAAATAAAATATCTGTGCCACCAGATTATCCCCCATTGCCTCCAGGCACATGTGTATTAGTTTGTATTATTCAATGAATAGAACATTACCAGAAAAAATATTGTTATTAGCGAAATAATTAAGGGCCATAATCACTTTTTTGCTTATTTTACCTTTAATACTTACTTTATTAAAAATATGTATATAACCTTTTTTATAGAACTTACTAAAAGGCATATTTTTTGTTTATTGCATTTTTTCGTAACTCTTTTAGTTTTTAAGATATTTGCGGTTTTATTTTAAATTTAAATCGTTAATATCTCAAAAAATAAAAGAGCAACAAAAAATTCTTTAAAAAAACTGACGAAGTTTTATAAGGCCATCAATTTTGATTACATACCTTTTTCCTAAAATCATTAGTTTTCGAGTTATACAGGGTGTCCCAAAAGGTATGGTCCAAAGTTTGGGATCAAGTAGATTGGATCAAAATAAGGTAACAACTTCATATAACTTTTTGCTCTATGCCCCTCCTTTACCGAGCTATTAGCTCTTAAGGTAACAATTGAAAATCGATTTTTTATTAATAACTTTCGAACGGCTTGTACGATCTGGAATTTTTTTTGTTGGTTAATTCTAGCTAATAACTGTCTTGCATTAACTGCTATAAACATGCCCCGGAACCATCAAAGATACCAGGTCCGACTATCAAATTTGTAAAAACTTCAAAATTTTTGCAGTGTTGCCATATTTAACATCTTGACCTTACTCGTAGATTCCGCTGAGTTTTCTATGAAAAATAGGTATACTTTATCTTTATCGATAGGACTAGCGGTTTTCGCGTAAAATGCATTTAAATTCATTAAAGCTATACTCGAGGGCTCTCGATAAGATATACCCTGGGGCTCTCAATAAGGTGTACTTAAGGACTCCCTGTCAAAATCTACTACCAGAAATCAATTTTCAGCTGAAAACTATAAATAAAAGCGAAAGTGGCCGTCTTGATCTTATTTGAAGATTTATTAGAAAGAAATATGTTTCATTGCGCTGCAATAAGGAATAATCCCAACTTGTTGTTTTAGGTTCAAAGAGCATGTCTTAGTAAATTAAGAAAATGTGTACCCGTACAGGGTGCTCACTTTGAACACATACCTTAGTTAAATTTACGCATAGCAGTTTTTTTTTTGTTATTCTACTAATAATCATACAGTTTCTACTTTGCTGCACGGTTTTATTGTTTTTTTTTTAATTAAAATAAATAAAGTTTTTTTAACTTTTAATTTATAATTTTCAGCTGAAACTTGAGAGTCCTTAAGTACACCTTATTGAGTGCCCCAGGGTATATCTTATCGAGAGCCCTCGAGTATACCTTAACGATTTTAAATGTATTTTACGCGAAAACCGCTCGTCCAATCAATAAAGATTAAGTATACCTTTTTTTCATAGAAAACTCAGGGGAATCTACCAGTAAGGTCAAAATGTTAAATATGGCAACACTGCAAAAATTTTGAAGTTTTTTACAAATTTGATAGTCCGGACCTGGTATCTTTGATGGTTTCGGGGCATGTTTATAGCAGTTAATGCAAGACAGTTATTAGCTAGAATTAATCAACAAAAAATTCTAGATCGTACAAGCCGTTCAAAAGTTATTAATAAAAAATCGATTTTCAATTGTTACCTTTAAGAGCTAATAGCTCGGTAAAGGAGGAGCATAGAGCAAAAAGTTATATGAAGTTGTTACCTTATTTTGATCCAATCTACATGATCCCAAACTTTGGACCATACCTTTTGGGACACCCTGTATAATCGATATTAAAGAAATCGATTTTTCACGATTTTTTAAAGGTAAAATAAAATGCAATTTGAACCCGCTGACTTGAGGCAGCAGTGCAGCTTTGAATTGACCATTGTTGTGTAGTAATATAAAAAAATGTTTCATGCGGTTCTCTTATAGGCTTGGTTATTTGCGGTAGCCTCCCGGACTATTTATTTTGGTTCGTTGAGCGCATCATAATTTTAAAAAATAGATCAAAAAACGTGCAAAAATTTAATAAAAATAGCAAGTTTAAAGGGCGTTTTTCAGTACCTGCCATTCTGATTTTTTTACCAATTCATTGTAGATGTAAATAAAGATAGATGGACTTATTATAAATATAATAAAATGGCCCCAATTGAAACTTTGAATTTTCATGAATATGATGAACATAAATAGGCCGATTTTCACCCACCTCCTTTTTTGTTTTATGGTAGATTCATCTAATGAACAACCACTTTTTGGGAATCCAAGACACTGTAGGTTTGGGCATCGATCCGAACGAGAACAATGAGATTGAGAGAGTTTTTGTCCACATGAGTGTCATCGAGGGTGAGACAGACTACGTCTTTGGAGGTGCAACTGCCGTATTTAACATGGTGACTTTTAATACGAGGGCAGAGACGACAACCGATGGTCTTATAATTTTTGCGCCAGATACATCACCCGATCGTTCATATGGCTTCTTGGTTATCGATAGTACTATAACAGGAGATCCAAGCTATTCAAACAAGGTATGTTGAATTATCAGGGGTGTGCGAATATTCGAATTTTCGAATTATTCAAGGCGAATCGAATACGAATTATTCGATTCGAATGTCAAATCGAATATTCGAATAATTCAAAAGATTAGAAAGAAAAAAATTTGATCTATTCGACTAGTTCTCTGTTTTTTAATAAGTTCCAACACATTACTAAATACAGTGAAAAAAATCTTAATAGCAATTCATATGTTACATTAAAAACACTATTTACATGTTTGTGTTGATATAACTTAATGCAAATTATGTAAGTTGTAATTAATAGTTTATATTTAATTAGATGTTAATTAATACGACACGAACAATATTAATATTTACGTTTTACAGCAATTTTTATGTTTGGGATTTTTATTATTTTTCTTACGCTTTAATTAAACCAAAGACAATATTTATAGTTTTCACTCTAAACGCACAAAACAATGCTAAATTTTTGGTAATAGGTTTGGGCGCCCGCTTACGTGAGCAGGCGTCCATCCAAAGATAATCAAGGAAGTTTGAAGGTTAATGGAAGCCCAATACTATGGCCTATTCGATCAAAAAATGTTCGACCCACTATGAAAATAACTGTCATGAGAGGGCCCTTCGATTCTGCGCAGTAACAGAATTTCCCAAAATATTGTAATGTGATGCCTACCCACACACAGTTTGTAGGTAGGCAACACATTATCTTTTGTCAGAGCCGGAGTCTCATTTTCGTGTGCGACGGCGCGGTGTTTACATATTTTATTCTCGTTTGCGCCGTATTAATTTCGATTCTTTTGCCTTGCGTGATTTTGTGGTTGCAGAAGTTTTTTGTATTGATAAAAACCTTCATATTTTAGTGATTTATGGTTTATTTAATTGCGACTATAATTTTGTGTTTATTGTTTGTTACTAACAATATCGTAACAAAATGCCTGAAAATTGAATGGTTTTGTCTTGCAAATCCAAGAGTAGCATACCCGGAATACCCCTGATTAGAAAAACTAGCGCAGATCAATTTAAATATCACTTTAATCATTTTGGCGTTACTATTAAGAACAACCTTAACTGACACAAACACATTACATCCATAGCCTCAGCTGCTTTAAAAAAGCTTGGATTCATCTTTTGAGCCAGTAAGTACATATTTCTATCCGTCTAATCTGTATACTCTGTATGTATTCTATTAGACAATCTTTACAATATTGTTCTCATGTCTGGGTAATGGTATTTCCTACAACTCTTACCATTCTTGATTCCATTCAAAAAAGATCTGTTTATCTTAATAATGATCCAACGCTTACAGAAAAGCTTCCTTCTCCTTCCCACCGACGGGCTGGAAGGAATACTTTGCATTTTTATAGGTATTTTCACGGCTTCTGCTCCGAGGAGTTGACAAGTATAATTCCTCTGAAGCTTCCAACAGAGCAAGACGTAGTGCCACTTTTATGCATCCTTTTACAGTCCAACTTAAGAGGTCCGAACTTCCCACTTTCTTTGTTCCATCATTCCCAGAGTGTCTAGACTGGAATCTGCTAGATAAACTCTCCTTTACCACACTTAACGATACGTTAGTATTGAAGCCTCAGCCTTGGTGGACTGTATGACGAAATAAAAACAATTCTTATGTAAAAAATTCTATACTTCTTGTTAAATTTGTTTATTTTATTGTACTTTTATACAATTATAAATTTATAAAATACTGTATTACCCTAAAACACAATCAGTTCAAATTATGCTAAGTTTTTACCTTTCTCGACCCTTGCCGATTTCGATGATTTTCTGCATACAGAGACGCTAATTACAAATCTAAAGTAAGTGTTTTTCGTCAACGTTTTATTTTTCAGATATCGACCCTTAAATATGATAATTAGATTAAACTCATTTACACTATCTTGCCCTTATTTTATCACAAAATTGGTTACAACTTTGGTGACGTCACTTGCAAGTAAATAAATGTCACAAGCTTTGTGTTGTGTTTTCAGGTGTTATTTTCGATCTTTGACTATTTAAATAACTGTTTCTTGACCATTTTATATAAAAAAACATATTTCAAATAACATAATTATCCGTTTCGTACCTCAAAATGGACATAAATTTTGTACAAGCCGATAACAGAAACCTACCTGAGATAGACACATTCAGTGACGGATGGGCCATAGGGCAAGCCGGGCAAATGCCCGGTGCGCCGCCGAGGTTTTGGATACTGCAGCGCCGGTACGTTGAAGAGAAAAAATAACTCTGTTATTCAATAATTAAAAAAATGGAAAAATAAATAAGCGTACGCAATCGGCTTGCAGTGAAGGTCGAAGAACGTGCAGATTAAGCGCTATTTAGCCGCTTGGCGCCGATTATCTGACCAAACGTACAGTTTTTTTTTTTTACTAAAGCGCCAATAATGATTTTTAAGCATGGCTAAGTCAGCAAACTGGTGCAGACATACTACATGTTTGGTGCTATGCGCATGTTTTGAATTTATTTATTACAGACATAACCAAAAAGTCGACAGCTGCTACTTCCTTATTTGGTCTTCTAAACGAGGTTGTTGTCTTTTTCAGAGAATCATACCAGAAAATAAGTGTTTGGCGAGCATTCACCAAAAAATAACGTTGTCATGAATTATTGAAACGAGATGGTATAGCAAACAGATTTTAGTTGAACATTGTTTTGGCGAATTCAACGACAGCAGAAATGCTTTGTATATTTCGCTTATTAAAGCACTTCTGAAACTGAAAACCGATGGACAATTTTCTGCAATTGTTCGTTTTAAAGCCAGAAATTTAAAAGAAAATTTACTGAAATTTGAAATTATTATAACCAGCCAGATTTAGTTAAGAATTTTTAAAATTTCGACTAATTTATCTAAATACTTGCAAAGTTCAGGAATTGATTCTTTAAAATATAATGATTTAGTAAAGCATTTTAAAAATAAAGTAATATCTTTTTTACGCGATTTTGAGCGAGTAAAGTCTGCAGCAGACAATTTCGTGACAAAATTAACTTAATAATGAAAGAAAAAGGTATTGACGACAATGTGGAAGAAAAGTTACAGGTCAAATGCCAAAAGAAAAGAAAAAAAATCGGACGAATCAGGTTTCTATTCTGAAAAGGAAGAGCTGAGCGTAATTGTTAAATACAGAATTAATACTTAGAATCCAACTATCGAATTTTTGCATACCTAGATCCTAAAAATTTCAACGAAGTTAACAAAGGAACAATACCAAAGAATGCTTTTGATCAGCTCTGCAAATTGTTGATAAAAAAAACGAAGAAGCTACCGCGGAACCTTTGAGAAAAGAATCGATTTGATCCACTTTGCTGAGAACTGGCCATATTTGAAAAATGGCTTGAGTTTAATTGAAGCTGAAGACAATGATGACGAAGAATTTCCGGACAATCCTGAACGCGAAGACGAAGTCGATGAAGAACAAGACGATGAAATTCGTTTTCAAAAATTTACCATTTCTTGTCGCAGCTGCTTAATTTGCTGCCTTTCAGTCTTAGAACGGTACAGCCTAATATGTAGTGCTTATTCGATTATCGGTTTGGCATATAAATATCTCGCAACGCAGTACATCACTCAAGTGGCCTGGGAACGCTGTTTTTCAAAACTGAAATTCATCACAAATCGTCTACGAACTACTTTACGTCATGAACTTTTATCCAGCTTTATGCTCATGGCGGTTAAAAAAGAAATCCTTCATAATCTCAATGTTAAAGAGATAATCGACTGCGTTGCAGGAAATTCCAAATTATTAAAAAAAGATTGCTACTTTAAATTTATTATTACGTATGTATCTTTTAAAAAAAATTCTGGTGTTCTCAGTAATATAAATATACTTTATCAAAAAAAAGTGAATTTAATTTATATGTGTGTATTGGGGGAGACAAAACTCTTATGACGCCGCATCACTCCAAATGCCCGGTAATAATTTTAGCGCCCATCCGTCCCTGGACACATTTATGATTGTGCCTTTCTTTAAAAATAACGCTGACTACTATGCAGAGCTGAAAAATGTAAAAACAGCTGTGTAGGTACCTCTAAAAAATTATTTATTTACGTGTTCATCAGCCGTCTGGCTTAAAGTGTTTATAAGGCGATATTTTGTTGTACATAAATCAGTAGGTATTTAAAGCACGATATTTGTATACTTACATTAAAGTGATCTTTACACATAAAAACATTTGAATGCTATACAAAGCTGTTTGGATCTCTTCGAGCTAATTGTAACCACTTTTTTCGCCTTTTAGGATTTGTTGGGACAGATATAAGCAGTTTTTGTGGTGTTTTTAGCGCGAGTTTTATAATTTAAACTTTAACATTGAGTTTTATTGAAAATACTGCAGATTTCCCAGAAATATAAAATGTATTGTGTTTGTTAGATACCAAAGAATAATTTAAAACAATTTTTCAAAATCAGTCAAATAGCGTATTAAATAAAATTATTATTGAAAAAGCAGCAGTGAAATGTTTTTCCACCCAAATTCTTCTTCTTATCTTTCAAATTTTTACAACCTGGAACTAAACATTTTCACATTATTGTTTAAAATTATTAAATGTCTATAAACCACAGCAAAAACTTCTCACCTATATGGTAACTAAATAAAAGCACAGAAAAACAAAACTGAAACCGCCTCGGACTGCCGGGTGGGACCAATATGGCCAAAATGACATTTCTCTGGTCGTTTTTTAGAGACCGCGTTCTCTCTAGTTATTTTATAACCTCGTTGGTTCACACGCTGCTATATCAACGAACACTGTTGCCTAAGCTATAACAATGGTAACAGTAACTAGAAATTATTTCTGTGAAAAATAGGCCAAATTCGTTGCAACACTGATAATTTAATTTTTTTTGCTGTACATTAATAAAATTTTAATTATGTAAATTTTTTACTTTGGATGTATGTATAGTCTTTGTATGTCTGTCTGTATAAAATTAAACAAGAGGCATCCAAATGTGACAAAAAATTTAATGAAAAGAATGAACACTTTGTTAAAGACCAGTTTAGTGGATGTAAAAAGAAATTATACTGTTGACAAATATTTCTAGACATTTAAATAAATGCGCCTAAAAAACGCCAGCAAAAATACACAGTTTAATATCTTATTATTACCACCACGAGAAAAACACAACGCAGAAACAACAACACGATATGCAAGATATCAAATAAAAATAAAAGTTATACATAAACTCTAAAAAACTAGTCATTAATGAGTTGTTAAATTCTAGAAAAGAAACAATCGGATCATTCGATTTCTTAAAAATAAATGAATATTAATTTTTGTTGTATTATTCCAGCATTTCTTGTTATCTGTGGTTGTATAAAATAAAAATATAATTTGAAAAATTCTAAATCATATTTAACATCGTGTATTCCCATAAATAAACTATAAATACATTTTTTAATCATATTTTAATTCTTCAAAGTTCAGATTTACATTATTAAAATTTTGATATAAACAGCAAAGAAAATTAATTATCATTATTACAACAAATTTGGCCTGCACAGAAATAATCTTAATTACTGTTACCATTGTTATAGCTTTGGCAACAGTGTTCGTTTATACAGCAGCGTGGGAACGTATTTTCCCACTTATGGACGCTCCAAACCTATTATCTATTTAGCATTATTGTGTGCGTTTATAGTCAAATCTATAATTTTATTGTCTTTGATCAAACCAAAAACAGATCAGGCTTAGTCTATATATCTATTGTGCATTTTCAGGTAAAATTGGCCAGATCTTGGGATCACGGTATTAGCAGTGCATCAGATTATGTAGCAGGAGAGTCCCCAAATGGACAATTGGTTATTCGAGATTCCAACATTGATGGCTCTATTAACGCTGATGCACCCTATGCTGAAGCAGCAACAAGCAAGAGACCATTTTCAACAGATATAACCAAGATCGGGATTTGGACGATAATAGTCACAACAGATTATGGGAATATAATAATAAGGGCGCCGGTGCCTAAATTAATTATGTTCAATTATTTTAATAAAGGGTTAACATTAAGTTTTTTTTGTTTTTGTGTATAAAAGACCATCAACCCATCGAAGGAAGAAAAAAGGGACCAATCGTACCCAGTATGCCCCCAACCGCTGTGTTCACACATCGTCGTTATGGTTGGGCCCAGTAGGATCTTTTGGAACATGCGCCAGCATTGCTGGTTATCGGCAACTCTTGTTGCCACCGTATGGAACGAGATCCGAAGCTAAGATGAACACAAGGCTTTAACTCAAGGTGTTAGCATACTGTGCTGATGAGTAAATGACATCCTGTGCCTTAAACAGGTGTCCCCAAGGTGCCTCTGAGTTACAGGGCGACCTCTCAGAGTATCTAGCCTTACTGCGGTAATGCGGGGCTCTGCCGTGGTGGACTATTACTTCCCTAGCTCCAAACAGAAAGCGGACAGAACCGCTTTCATAGGAAAAAAGTGACAAAGGTGCCCTGACCGAAACGGATAAATCCGTTTGGAGAGGTGCCACTCAAGGTCACAAGCAGACAAAGGTGCGCCAACCGAAACGGGTGAATCCTTTTCGTAAGGTGCCCCTGAAGTCAACAGCGCCTGTTTCACGGGGAAGGGCTAATCCATCCCGAACAAACAGGTGCTTAGGAAGGGTTTCCTGAATCCAAACAGAAGGCGGACAGAACCACCGAAAAAGGGTTCCCTGGCTTTAAACAGAAAGCGGATAGGACCGTTTTCATAGGATAAGGCCGGAGATGCGGCCTCAGAAAGAACATCTGGATCCTGTAACAAGGACCTGGTAGCTACCCACGTCACTAGACCGGGAGAGGGGGGCATGGTGGATCTTAATCGTCTGCTCGTCATACTCTCCAGGAGACAGGGGCACCAGGACACATCACAAAACATTGTGCTCGTGTCCGGTAGCGACACGAGTAAAGGAGATGTAAGAACTCTCTCCCAATCTGGTATCGGATACTATTGGGAAAAATATAAAAAGGTGTGAGCCACAATAGACCGAGCGGTCGCAGTGGATGGCGTAAAAAGTCCACTCACTTTAAACCTACCTACCTACCTACCCAGTATGCCCTATTAAATAGTGAATATTGACTACATACTGATCATTTATTGACAGGTCTTACAGGATGACTCTGTCAAACAAAAGCCATCTTGACACAATTAAACTCAGTATGCCATTTACTCGCTATACAGGGTATCCGAAAAAATGTGAGAAATCTCCCAGATATAAAAAAACACGTGAATAGAGTAGTACAAGTTCATATAACCTTCTTTCGTATATGTCTCCTCTTCGGAGATACTGGCTTCCAAAGAGTTTCAACAGAATCAAGTTTTTTAGACATAACTATTGAACCACCAGGTATATTCCAATTTCAACACACCCTTCTTTTCCCTAGAATACATAACTGAATACCTACCTATTATGTGTGTTGAATTAAAAACTTTACCATACTCGTTAATATTCTGTAACATGCATTTATATAAGTTACAATACGTAGGGTTGTGGATTTGACCGGTCAATCATCATTTTGTTAATTGACCAGTCAATTGACCGTTCAATTGACTGAAATAAATTAAAATATAAAATGAAAGAAACAAATGCAAAATAAATATATGTATTTATGTTTTACGGAGTAATACATTTAAAGAAAAATAAAAATAAAAAACACATTTTATTTGAACTTAAAATATAACAAAAGAACATTAAGCATGACTTAAGCTGATTAATGACCATTAGGGATTAACTCGAGTAACATACACAGACAATGGTAAATCTGAATTATCATCCGAGGAGTTAGCTGCTACCTGTTTGCTATCAGACAACTCATTCTCGGAAGAAGAAGATACAGCTATGGAAGATGAAGATATATTAAAATCAGTTATTTTTTCACTTTTGTCAATTAGATTTAAATTATATTTTACATAACACGTATAAAAAAATCGCTAGTGTTCCACCAAATACAAAGCATTCAGTGATATAAACGATAAACCCGAGAAGATAAACCCACGAGCCTGAGATAAGCCTATCTCTCTCGCACGCCTGACGTCACTCGATGGCAAATTTTCCCAGAAACAGCGAGTTTTAATATGGCATTTTCGTATTTTGTGTATGGCATTCCGATTTTTGTTTAGATGTTAGATGGATTAAGTAATGCCAAAATACAATAAACGTTAAAAAAAGGCTTTAAAACACTGCTTTCCCAACCGACAAGCAGAATTTTTGTCATCGAGTGACGGCATGCGCAACGTCGTACGAAATTAAATCGCCAAGTGGGTTTATCTTCTAGTAATAGTATCATGCGATAAACCTAATCTTGCATTACACCCAGTGGCGTAGCCAGGTGGGGGCCGGGGCGACTGCCCCCCCCGCCCCTCTAGACCAGCGCCCCTGCGCCCAAACAAAACTACCGTATATAAAACAGGTATTATTTACAACATACTATGCTGTGCTTTAAACATTTTTTACTTGCTGGTGTAATTTTAGAAGTCATATTTTAAAATAATAATTGTCCACACTTTTTGTTAATAATTTTTCTGTTCCATAGTGTCAGCGGAGCGGTTATTCTCTTCAAAAGCACTAACACCGCGGAAAAAGCCGCTGAGCGCGGCGTCCGTTTGTGGCGGCATTTCTTTTTATTGTGTCGGTTTTGGGATATATTCCAGAATTGTTTACTTTATTTTTTAATATTGCAAATCGGCAGATTTCAAACGTATGTTATTTATTTCTGGTACTCATATTCTCCTCTTTGTGGTGTTATTTAGTCGTTTATTGTCTATGCAAGGGTAAACTTGTTAAGGAAGGAATATCGTGAAAAAAATGATGTTAGCGCAACACACAGCCAAAAATTACAAGATTTTTTCAAAAAAACTGCTGGGTAAGAACATTTTTTTATATTGTCATTATTTTTCCTTTCTGGCCTAAAGTTTCAAATATAGATTTGTTTGTTTATTGTTGTGTGTTTTTTTTTTAATAAAAATGTTTTAAGAAATAGAGCACCCCTTTAAACGTTGCCCCCCCGCCCTGAAAGGTTGACTACGCCACTGGATACTGACGACAGAACACCTTCCCCTACGTTACCGCTTCTCGCGAAAATAAACCGGTATGTTAACTGTCCTAACAATGTTCAACGCGGTATGTCGCCAAAATTTGATGATTGTTTGATCGAACACGCAATTTCAGCCTGTCAAGTTACGACTCCCCAAAACGTTAAAAAAAGTCAAATTTTGCTCAACTTATACCCGGTTTACATGCAGCCACTGCCGCTGCTACTCGCGCTGCCCACTGTCCTGCCCCAAATAATTCCAGGCAGATTTTTATAGCAAGTAACTATTTACATGCAGCTCGCATCTACCCGCCACTACCCGAATTATTTGTGCGCTTATTCTCCGGCAGTATGGAGGATGAAGATGTTTTTATGGCGACAGCGCTTTGCGTTTTAAATGTTCAGAATTATTTAAATGTGTTAAGATATGCTATGGAAAAGAAACTTCGACGTCGAAAAAGACGATGGTGGATGACAGCGATTCATCGTAATAGAACGTTGTAAAGTAATGTTTTATTTCCCTTTACGAAAAATTTTTTTCGTTACTCTACTCCATAGGTTTATCACATATACAAAAATTGAAATAAAAATTAAAATCCACGCGTTGCTACTCTACCTTCCGTGCAACTGAGTAGACAAAATCCTGTTAATCCCCTAGTTCCTCGCGTAATTCACATGCATCATCTAAACACGACGTTGCCGCTCGCGCTGCCTATCCTTTGACTTCCGTCCAAAAAACCGCCACCGAAGGGAGCGTCCGGCAGCGGCAGTGGGCAGTGGCAGGCATAGGCAGCGGCAGCGCGAGCGACGTGTTTACATACTCGCGCTGCCAACTTCCCTGCCTACTTCCCTGCTCACTGCCGTGGAAGTGAGCTGCATGTAAACCGGGTATTAGGTTAGCAAAGATATCTTAGACAGAAATCCGGGTACCTTAGCAGGGGCAAGGGGGGAGGTCAGATTCTGACTTAGCTGTGACAAATCGTACGGCCAACTATTTTTCCCTTTCGTATTTTGTGGCCAACTAGTTTCCCTCAACTTAGGTCAGAATTTGTGCTGTTCGTAAGCAGCTACTGCTTTGTTATTTAGAAATAATGTACACTATTTTACACTTTTTTTACGTAAGCGCTCTTATCGAAGGTATATTTAAGACTAGCTGTGTACAAAAAATTTAAAATAGTGTAAAATATTTCTGAATAACAAACTGAACTGATAAGTGTTGTTTTTATAATGAAATCATTTTACAGAATCTTTGAGCACGACTTTCTAGAGGCAGCCTTGCCGCTAGGCAGTGCAAACAAGTGGGCGAGAGAGAAAAATCGCTCACTAACCTTTCTCGCTCCAACTTGTTGATTGGTTAGTGAGATGGGTATTAACCCACGCCTCGTGCTTATTGGTCAACATTTCCACGTCGAGCAATCGGCACGTAGAAGCTAGAGAGAGAAAGGTTAGTGAGCGAATTTTCTTTTTCCATCGCCGCTTGTTCGCACTGCCGAACGGCAGCGTTGCTTCCAGTCGGTATATGCACGAAGGTTTAGTTAATTTATATCCTAACACACAATAAATGTTTGTTTTTTTCCAAAATCCCAATTGGGATATTAAAATTTGGTCACATTAATGCAAAGTTCTTTTTTTTTATCCTGTATACAGTAACTCTATAAAATATTAATTTTTAAAAGGGTAATTTTGTCTAAAAGTAATAAAATTTAATGTAAAGAAAATAATTTAAATAAAATGGGTCAAATGTTCTAATAAAAAAATCATAAATAAAAATTAAAAAGGCATTTAAAATTCACCTTTTTAATTATTTTTTTAAACCTTGACTGTTTTTTTATAAACTATTTTCTTTATATTAAAGTATATTACTTTTAGATACAAAATACCTTTTTAAAAAAAGAGCAGTACATATGTATCAACGGTTTTTTAAAATAGGGATCTAAATAAAGGGTTGCTTCAGGGTTGGTTACCTCTTTAACCAATAACCAAGTACAGCATAGAAACATATATACAGGGTGTCCCAGAAGCAATGGGACACAGAGCAACAGCAGATTCCTTGGATCGAAATAATGCAATTAACTGTGCAATTAACGTAAACTTGACTTATCCAAAAGTTGATAATAACAAAGTTACAGGTTGTCAAACTTTTAATTTTCTTTTGGTCTTTTCGTAATAATTTTTTAACTAAATGACATAGCGGTACGAAATTGGGGATTTGGGTTTTTTTTAAAGCGAGAAACTCAAATTTGTCCATATTTTTAATGTTGCTAATAGAGGGCGCCAGCTAGGGCCTACCCACTTGGTTAAGATGGCATGACTTTTTTTACGCTTAGTATATTGACCTGTTTATTAAAAAAAAGTTACTATAGTTTCCGCTGCGTCAAAAATGTATACCTTATTTAGGTCTCCGAAGCTGGCGCCCTCTATTAGCAACATCAAAAATATGAACATGGGATTGGGGTTTTTTTGAGGCGAGAAATTTAAATTTGTCCATATTTTTGATGTTGCTAATAGAGGGCGCCAGCTTCGGAGACCTAAATAAGGTATACATTTTTGACGCAGCGGAAACTATATTAACTTTTTTTTAATAAACAGGTCAATATACTAAACGTAAAAAAAGTCATGCTATCTTAACCAAGTGGGGTAGGCCCTAGCTGGCGCCCTCTATTAGCAACATTAAAAATATGGACAAATTTGAGTTTCTCGCTTTAAAAAAAAATCCTCAATTTCTACCGCTATGTCATTTAGTTAAGAAATTATTACGAAAAGACCAAAAGAAAATTAAAAGTTTGACAACCTGTAACTTTGTTATTATCAACTTTGGATAAGGCAAGTTTATGTTAATTGCATTATTTTGACCTAAGGAATCTGCTGTTGCTGTGTGTCCCATTACTTTGGGACACCCTGTATAATAAATATTCAAAGTGCAATTTCAGCATACCGTAGAAGTCCCTATGATTTTTATATCAATAAATATTTTTTTTGGGAAAACGAAAAATTAAATATATGTTCTAGTCCAGATAGGACCCTTATTTTCATACGGCACTAGGTTTTTCAGCGGTATTTTACTACTATAACTTTCTACATTCACAAAATAACCGGCCCCACATTAAAAAGTTTAGTTTTTCGCTTATCCACCATAAGCCACGGAAAATTAACTGCATAGGGCTTAAAACAAAACTTTTCGTTAGTAGTATTTAAAATACAGATTCTTATTTATGTAATACTAACATAGGTAGGAAAATTTTCATACTCGTCATAGTCTTATTATATAATATTACCTTATTGTTGTGTACCATAATGTATATTCCATTCACTTAGCTTAGGTATCCTGGTAGATAAAGGATTTTTATTATTTAATTGGTTTTTATATTAATCAAAATAGCAAGACTTTGTACATCAATGGCAGTATATCTGGGAGGGAGGGGGTACTTCAAAAAAGAACATTGGCCAATAGAATTTTTTTGTTTTATTTTAGACCCGTCTAAATTAAACAATAAAAGCGGAAAACAAAATACATTTATTTTTCCCAAAAATGCCTTTCTTAAAATGCCTTGTATATCAACCGCCTTTCGTAGATTTATCGGCCTGGGTAAGCTTAATTAATTTTTTGGTTGGTTCTGGTTAGTAATTGAGCTTTAACGTCTTTTTTAAACACCAAAATTTTGATATACATACTTTTTTTTCACTTACTTGTTACACCATTATAAAACACATAGGGACTAAAAAAATGATTTTTCGCTTACATTTTCACGAAATAAATTAATTTTCCATATAAAATATACTTGAGTAATGGCCGACTAACGTAAAAAAAGTGAGAAAGAATACATTAGAAAGACATGCTACGATGCCGTTCTGTTGACGTTTCCCTGCTTGAATAAGCGATGTGGCCAGATGTTTTCTAATAATTTGTTATTATTAAAGGTTGTTTATCAGAAATTAAGTTTCTTTATAGAAAAAACTAACCAGAACTAACCAACCACAACTTCAAACTATTACCTAGTTCTGGTTAGTTCTGGTTGGTTCTCGTTAGGTTTTCCTCTTTATATTGTAATTTTCTTTATCATAAATGCAGTTTTAAACAAAATAAAAAAAATCTGATATCTTAATTTTTCGACTTTTTATAGCTAAATAAGATGAACCTTGCACCAGATAATCACCTTATTTAAAAATGTATATTTTTTTGTAATTTGTGTAATATTCTTTAATCGATAATGCTTTAAAGCTATATTTGAACCTTTTTTTTTGATCCGACAACGTGCCAAAAACTGGTCTTTTTACTTAACCTAAAAACATGGTGTTTTTTCGACTTTTATTTTCATATTCTCTGCAAAAATTTCGATTTTTTTTTTTTTAATCTTCTAAATAAAATGTGATATTTTCATCTGTAATTTTTATTATTATTTTTTTTATCGCTAGACGCTAAACGCCAACGGTCCCGTGATTGTTTTCAATACAAAAATAATTTATATTATTGGTTATTTACATTTATCTATTGAAGCTACAGCCCTTTCGCCCTTATGGACAAGCCGCCATTGTTGTACATATTCTGGCAACCATGCTTTAAAAATTGTAACTTTTAAAACAAAAAACAACAACGTCGAATTATATTAAACACGGGGTAATCTGTTAAATACCATGATGCCTTTACAAAGTGAATGGATTATATACCTAGCAGAATTAAATTACACAAAGGGTATGATTCACTACTACCTCGGTTATCGAGACAAGCAAAAAAATCTTATAAACATCTTCGAACCCGTAAAGATTATGAATCATTTGTGTTCGAGATACTGAACAGGTAACGAGGCCACCTTTAAGCTCTACAAAATGGCGTTGAGAGATTTTCCGCACGACGTTTCGTTTTTGTTAAACCAGAAATCTGGTTACTTTTTATACGGCTGACCCTCATAGCCTGACTTCTAACATATTTAAACTTTTATCTAGCATAAATACATACATAATAATTACATACTAAGTAAGTTTAATATCAACTTTTTTTTATCTTATCCCTAATTTGCTTATATTTTGGAAATAATTTGAAAAATTAAATACAAGTTTTATCGTTTTAAGTTAAGAGCTTGTTTATTCTCAAACAAATACATATTTTTAGAAATAAAAATACCAAAAAAGTCCATATTTCATAGAAAGTTTTTGTAAACTTTTTTAAATATTTTTTTAATTAAATAAATGCAACTTGACTTGTACAAAAACATAGCATAAAAATTTTGCTTTTAAAAAATTTCTGTAAAAACTAAATACATTGTTTTATTTCTACACAGACGGTGCGATAATGTTTTAAAAAAATATTTAAAGAAATTCATACAAATTTTCTGTTAAAAAGTCATTGTGTTCTCCGTGCTTAAAAAATATAAAGTTTTTTTTATCTTTAATATAGAAGAAGAGAAAGGGAGATTTTTTAATTAGATAATAATTAAAACCTAATAAAGTACATTCTAATATTTTTTAAATTTATTTGACAGTATTTATTATAAATTATACACTGTATATAAATTAACAAAAAATAAAATGGGCAAAGTTCAAGGGTAATATTAGCCTGATAAAATGCTGTTCAGAAAATTGGCACATCCCTGTTGGTTTTTGAAAATAATTAAATTTATTTTATTTGTAATTAACCAATGACATTTATTATTAGTCCTAATTTAAGGCATAATGTTTTAAAATGTGTAATAAAATAGTGCTTTATTTATAAAAAATGTTGAGGAGACCTTAAAGACAAAACGTCGAGTTAAAAAGTTAAAAATTAACAAAGCAACAGAAATCTGGTTACTTTTTATACGGCTGACCCTCATAGCCTAACTAACATATTTAAACTTTTATCTAACATAAATACATACATAATAATTACATACTAAGTAAGTTTAATATCAACTTTTTTTTATCTTATCCCTAATTTGCTTATATTATTTTGGAAATAATTTGAAAAATTAAATACAAGTTTATCGTTTTTAGAGTTAAGAGCTTGTTTATTCTCAAACAAATACATATTTTTAGAAATAAAAATACCAAAAAGTCATTTAAATTACTGATAAAATTTGCAGTCGCATGAAAATTTTAATTCACAAAGTTTTAAATCATGGGCACATATTATTAAAGCAACAGCAACGAACTTACTAAAAACTTGGGTGGCCAATCGTACCTTCATAAATTGGTTTTAATAGCTAATATGAGAACGCGGAAGTTTATTTTTAATATAAAATTTTTGTGCATCTTGTAAGTCAACCAGCTTTTTAATATAATTTCAGCTGATTATTTGACCATAATCATTAAAAAGTTTTTTTATCTGCAGAAGCATTTCGTAACATTTTTATTATATGGCATATATCCAAAAATATGTAAATAATTTCTTCAGTTATTGGATGAATAAATTATGTTTGTTTTTTTTTCAAATTGCATCCAAGTAACTTTACCATTGTCAGGTTGACTGTAGAATATAGAGATGAAAGGCAGCTAACAATAATTGTTTCTTTTGTTCATAATTTATTAATTAGTACAGAAAATATCTTAAGTGTATTTTTCATTTTATATCCACTGCAGTTAAAAGAAATAGCTTGGGTGGCAACATTACTATCTTTTATATTTTCGGATCCAAAATCCCTATCATATTTACCTGCAAACCATTCTAAAGGTGACCTTATCGCCATTTCATCAAAAACAAGGCTTCCAACAATTTTGTAGTCTGTGATGGATCACCTAGTTTTAATAGCATTAAACGCCTCGCCTGGATTGCCATTAAATTGTACTATACCAATTTCCTATAACTTTTGAGTGAGTTATGCCAGTATTAAACTCAGATGTTAAGCTTTAGGTGATTAAAAATGGAGCGTCATTGCAAATTTTCAAAGTTCTGCTGTATATATTTTAGTTCGTTTAACTGCCTTTTGCAAAGTTCTTGAGAGGAAACTAACAAATGGGAAGAGAATCCGATTGCTCTGTAGATAAAAGTTTCTCCATTTGAAGATCAGTTAAAATATTTTTTAAAATTGGTGACTTTGTTATTTTTCCTGTTGTTTTTTTTGTAGAGATTCCTGGAACGTCTTTGGACATTTTATAAAGATTGGTTAGCCTCATATACTTATTGGTTAATGACAATGTAGTGTCCAAATCCAAGTAAAAACTCTGAAAAGAAAAGAATTTTTTAAAGATTTATTTTACTAAAATTTCTAGAAAAAAAAATTAAATTATGAGTTAAGCAGTCAGTTGGATCTCCCTAATTAAAATATCAGTCTAACTAATACTACCGATTTAAGCAGCAAATCTCTCAACGCCATTTTGTAGAGCTTAAAGCTGGCCATGAGAAGGTGTCTTTTGTTTTTTCTTTTCTCTTTAAATAACGTTAGGAGAAAATAACGAAAATGCAAATTTCGTTTTTTTACGGATATCTCCGAAAGTACTCGGAATTTTGCAATTTTCTAAAGTAGACATGGCTAGTTACGCAAATACACAATTTTTCCATAATTTAACCGACTTCGTATCTCTTATGGTTTCCGAGATCCCCATGCATGCACTCGAATCTGTGGCACCCTGTATAACCTCTCAGTACAAAAAAGGCAAAAATATTAAAGGGAGCGACTATAAATATTTCCCCAAACACTGTAACGCATTGAAAATCTTATATGTTAAAAAATGATTTAATACAGTTTTGGATTATTCCTAAAAACTTTGCTTTTAACTTTTTACCAACTTGGTAAAACTTTTTTTTAAATATAACGTAAGTATAAAAAAAGAAAATATATATACTTTAAAATTTGTTTTATTTAAATTATTTACTTTTTAACTTTTTTTGTTGACAAAATCAGTTAGATTAGAATATTCAAATAAAAAAGTTGTGTAATTAATGTATTAAATAGTAAAATGCAGAATTGATATTACGAGAGCTACAAGCAATCTTGTTTTATTATTTAAAGCGGACACATTACAATACAAATTCCTTAATACCGACGCATGCTAATATGACAGTCGGGACGCTACCAAGCGGAACTTATAAATATAAAAATATATCTTATATGTATGACATATGAGATATATGCATATGGTTTGCTTGCTAGATCCATCTGAGGTTTCAACAAAAAGATCTCCGGGCGCGTCCGGATTATCAAAGTGTGCCCGGACTAACATTGAAGCAATGGCGCGTCCAAAATGTCCGGACATCGAGGTTACAAAATGAACTAGAGAGAACGCAATCAATGCTACACACGTTAAAAATTTGAAGTAAACAAAGAGGGACCATTATGGCTGACTCGACAAAGCCGTATTCATTCAGCACTTTTGTGTTTATTTTTGTAATCGTTTACATGTATACTATAAAAACTGACAAAATAAATTGGAAGGAGTGTTTGGGATAACTATATATTCATATATTGTACAAAATGATATAACTTTTGCAAACATATAAATACATAACTGATCGTTAAGTTATGATCTAAAATGAAAAACTAAAAAAACTACCTATTTTGTAAAGTAAGTTAAACATACTATTTATTTTGGTAAAAAAATTAATAAAACTTTATAAATTAGTAAACATATTATCACAGTATCCTTGAGGGTATTACCCATGTCACTGAAAATAAGCAAGAAAGAACCTCGCCCCCCATGTATTTGTTATATTCGTGTATAACATTAGGCTGAGGTAGAAAAATATCTTTTCGCTCTTTTCGATTATATCGTTTGGCTTGAGTTAGCGGTAAAACTTGACATGTACTGACATTACAGTTACAACAGAATTGTCGTTCCAACGCACAACTAAAACTTGCAAATTGGAGTCAAAAGCACAACTATAAGAACCTCGTTCATTTTTGGCAAAAGTTTTTGCTATTTTCAATAGGACATTTCGCTGTACGATTCTCTCTAACTGTCCTGTTAAAGTAAAATCCTTTATCCTTTAACATGCAGCAAAAGAGGAATAAGACGTGAAGAAATTATCGAAAAATATTCTATGATGACCCGGATTTTCTACCACTGAGAGAAGATCCATAACAATCCTTGTTCCTAATGCCATAGTATGATCTGCGTTTTCTTCTTTTTCCACCATAAGGAATGAACTTGAATAAATAACCAGTGTCAGAACATAAACACCAAAGCTTGAATCCAAATCTAATTGGCTTCCCGCGAATAAACATTTTGCAAAGAGTGTCAGCCAAAATATGGGACCATTTCTTCATCGTAGAAAGATTTTCAGCAAATATACCGAACTGGGTACACTTTTTGTTTATAATTTCAAAAATCGGTGTTAGCTTTGCAAACTTGTCACTTTTGTTTAGTTTTGAGTTATCAGCTAGATGAATACCTATCGTTTTATTGATCTGAATCTATTTCGACTCATAGTTTCCCTGACAACACGGACTTCTTTATCTTCATCTTTCGACCAGTACATATCAGCTTGCGGCAAAGTATGATACCCAGACAAAATGAGAATGCCAATAAATCTTTTGAAATCGCATTCATTAATTTCAAAATCATGATGGTTTTTTTCTGAGCTGCGTAAGTACAGGTGAAACTCAAAATACTATCAACTACTTCTTTATCAAAAAATAAAGAAAATATTTCATAAGGTGATTTATTACCATGCTCGGCTTTGATATTCTCCAAATATCGCTCGGAACTAAGCTGGGGAGCGGTGTTTTTGAGTATTTCAGTAATTTTCCAATTTGGAACAACAGATTTAAGTGCCCTTCCTTCTTAATAATCGGTCCTAGCACGTTTAGCTAATTGACTCAAAGGTACATCTTCGGAATCATCACTGTCAATACTTTCTTGTGTTATGTTAGGGTGCCTCGATATCCTCTTCCCCCCTGCTTTCGTTTCCTATAATTGGTTCTACTTCATAAGTCCCATAATGTCCGTTTCCAGGTTCTCCTCACCGAGAATATTTTCGTCAATATCTTCTTCGTCCGTAACTTCATCTGTCTCGGGCGGCACGTAAATGACATCAACAGAATCAGCTATTTGACAATCTGAATCTTCTTCTAATAAAGCAACAAGCTCTTTTTGTGGTCAATGGTCTTTTCATTTGGTACGTTGACAGCCCACTAAAACAGTTTAAATAATAAAAAAATAATATCGTCAAACTATAGAAAAAATAAATAAAAAAACATACCTCATTTTTAGAAAGTAATATGAATAGGAAAAGAACCAACTAAAATCTTTCACTTAGACTAGCTTAATTTGCAAAACTCTTTATCACGAAACGAACTGTAACACGGATAAAAGTAAACTAACGGAAGCGTGGCGTCGATATTTGAGACCTGTCTCAACTCGTAAAAAAATGTCTTACCTGTTACTGGCCAAAGGTGCGTATACGCATCCGCTACAAATACAGACGGATTTCGAAAACATTTTCAAAATTGAACTGATCTAAGTATCTGGAGTACTAATCATACATATATTTTATTTGTATTTAGCATAAAAATATTATATGTGGTGCATATTCAGTAACGGAAAAAATGGGAATGTTAGCAAAAGTAAAAATCTGCAAATTACGGCTTATTCATAACTCTTTTTTTATATAAAAAAACAATAATTTCAACAATAAAAACAATTTTTTTAGATATTCTGTAGTATTGGGAGATATAATAATAATACGAAGAGGAAAATATTACTTTTGCTTATAAAAAAAAAATCATATAGAAAGGTTTCGTTGACGCACCTTTGGCCATTAATGGGTTAATAACATTTTGGGTGCCCTTGACACAGTTTATGCTGTTACAAACAAAGAATCGGGCAGCAATAGAGAACAAATAGATATTATTTATAAAGATCAAAAAAAATTCGGCGTTATTTTTGGCACAGAGAAATCTAACCTTACTAGCCTATAAAATAGGCCAACTGGAGAAAGAAAACCTGGAACTTAAACACACCTATCAGACATCCCCGAATAAAGAACACATGGAATCTCAAACAATAAAAACACCAAATACGTTAACGGAAGCTATAAGACTAACACCAAATACGGACATACAGTGACGCAACAAAACTTGAAAGAACTGATAATCAAAAGGCAGGAACACCCTGGGTCACGCCCCCACAAAACATAAGTTTGAAACAATTGTAAGAAGCAAGAACTATCAAGACTCAAGAAAGTAATGGACGAAATAAAACAATCTATTAATAAGAACGAGATTCAAGGTGGATTTAAAAGAGTGACACATTTATAGTGGAGGGGGGAGTACTAGTGGAGTGCCAGAACGAAACCCAAAAAAAAAGCTTCAAGAAAGTTTGTTAAACAAAAATATATTTTACATTAAAGACCTGGAAAATACGGACCCTATGATAATGATTACAGGAATAATAAAAGGCTTCTCAACAGAAGATTTTATTAATGAGTTGTTAGTGGAAAATCCTGAAATGGTTGAAATCTTTGGAGAGGACGTAAAATCAAAGTTTAAA
This sequence comes from Listronotus oregonensis, assembly GCA_019359885.1. NCBI lineage: Eukaryota > Metazoa > Arthropoda > Insecta > Coleoptera > Curculionidae > Listronotus > Listronotus oregonensis. The sequence continues at coordinate 12,178 of JAHBCN010004331.1, read as the reverse complement.
TTTATTACCAAAAAAGAATGTAGAAATAAGTCAAAAGAAAACTGGATATTTCAGACAAAGCCCGAAGTTTTCCGATGGTTCATGAAACAAGAAAAGGTTTGTTTTGATCTAATGAAGGTGCATGTTCAGGAGTACACAAATGTGTCAATGTGTTTTAGATGTTTTAAATTTGGGCACGTCGCTAAATACTGCAGAGAAAAAAGTATGCTGTAACAAATGTGTGGACAAGAACAGCGGAAGTGGTAAGGAATGTCCAGAAAGTGGGGAATTAGACTGTCCCAATTGCAAAAAAATTGGTTTATCAGAAAGAAAACATACAGCCAGAGACCCAAATGCCCAGTATTTATAAATAGAGTAAATCGTCTTAGGCAACAAACAAACTACGCGACAGAAAAAGAAAACACTTTTTTTAGAATAAATGCAGCAAAATTCAATGCCAATCCCGATGAGCCAGTTGCCAAATCAGACCAAGTAGCCACAGAAATTACGGATTTTTTTACACAAACACAGCTTTATTAGCCAAGTTCAATGAGTTTGTGTTGGTTATTCAAAACATAAATCCAGTAGTGATATTTATAACCGAAACATGGCTAACCTCAAGAATACCTGACAGTCTAGTAAACATACCAGAATTTTACTATATACAGAAACGATCATAAAAACTGGGAAAGGTGGTGGCACATGCATATATGTTAGGGATAAGTTTACGGGCCAAAAGATACACGTAATAATAAACAAACATTACACTGGATCTATCGAATCAATATGGCTACAAATTAAAATCGGCACAATATCACTAAACATTGCCAGTATCTATAGGCCTCCAAAAAAAAGTAAACATTCAAAACGACGAGCCCATGCTGGCCATATTGGATGCGAGGGTGCGGGTTCAACAATTTGCTTATATTTGGCGATTTTAACTACCTTGATTTGGACTGGATTAATCCAACACCTTCAGCAACAACTCGGCCGCCAATATTTTCATGAATACATATCTGTCAACCAGTCTAGTACAACATATAAAAAACCCACACGGTCCGAGTAAAACAACAGACCATCTCGAGAAGCTAGACTTACTATTAACATCTGATACAAAAGATTTAATCTCAACAGTAGAGCATGAACCACCAGTTGGTCGTAGTGATCATTCCGTTCTTGTTGCGACGTGTCAGATCATATATAGTACAACTGAAGACAAAGTTAAAACCAAAAAAAACTTCATAGCTGCAAACTATGAAGAAATCAATCAGTATCTGGACTCGGTGGCTTGGTTGTTGGGTGACACGGAGTCCATGTGGCTCCAATGGCCTAGGAAGTAAACAACTGTACGGAAAGATTTGTTCCTGAGTATCAAGTAAAAAACTCTAAAACGAAACCCTGGATGAATCAAGAATTAGGGAAGGAAATAAATCGAAAGAAGAGAAAATACTGGCACTCTTACAGAAGATCTAATGATGAAGGTGACTACCAAGCATATAGACAGTTAAGCAATGAACTAACCAATCGTATAAGAGATGCAAAAGAGAAAACTACGAGCGTAATCTTATAGACAGCAAAAGTAATAAGAATTTTTACAGATACGTCAAAAAGCTCTCTTCAATCAAGAGTTAGTACACCCATACTTAAGAGTCAGAACAAGGACATCATTAGTGACCCAAAAATAATAGCGTCAGTATTTGCAAATGAATTCCGGAATGCTTGGGAGAAGGAGCCGCCAATGGACTTGCAAGTTGTTCCCGATACACCAAATGATGTGTCTATAACTAATACTGACATAAGTGAGGAGAAAAGTGGTGAAGGCAATAAACAATATGAAGACTGACTGTAGTCCAGGACCGGATGGTACACCCTGTTTTCCTCAAGAATAGCCCTTCCATAATTAAGCCACTGACATCTCTACTACAAACTTCCATGAATGAGGAAAAATCCTTCAAGTGACTGGAAAAAGTCCATAATAATTCCAATTTACAAAAAGGGAGATAAATTTAATCCTCAAAATTACCGACAGATTAGCCTAACATGTATTCCGTGTAAAAAATACTAGAAAAAATTGATAGTGGAGGAATTGACAGGTTTTGTATTGAACATAATATAATTACAGAAAATCATCATGGATTCCTGCCAGGCAGATCAGCTGTGTCAAATCTTCTGGAATGCGTAAACTCGTGGACAAAATCAATGGATAAAGGGAACCAGTTGATATTATATGCTTGGACTTTAGTCGAGCATTTGACCAAGTTTGTCATAAACAAATTATTACAAAAACTGGAATGGTATGGTATGCGATGGGAGGCTGTTGAGTTGGATCGAGGATTTTCTTACAAACAGAACTTGCTCTGTCAGAATTGAAACGGGATACTCACGGGAATACGGGGTGACAAGTGGAGTGCCTCAGGGTTCAGTTCTGGGCCCCCTCTTGTTTAACATATTTATCTCTGACTTGCCGAAGTGTATTAAGTCCAACGTCTCTTTGTATGCAGATGACACGAAAATCTATAACAATCCCATAACAAGCATTGACATCCTGGAAAATGACTTGCTTACTATAGAGAGATGGTGTGAAACTTGGTTGCTAGACTTGAACGAAAATAAATGCTCTGTTCTGCATGTTGGCTTTAGTAACCCCTGCAGTAATTTCTATTTAAAAAATAGTCCTATTAAAACAGTACAGACACAGGAGGACTTAGGGATCTTGATAAGCTCAGACATGAAGTGGGCGTCCCATATTGGAAAAATCGTCAAAAAAGCCAACGCTGTGTCCTACATGGTGTCTCGTGCATTTAGAAACATGTCTCCTGAATTTTTGGAAAAAATCTATAAGACCTACATTCGTCCCATACTTGAGTATGCGGCACCAGTCTGGAATCCATATTTTGTTAAAGACATCCATGCTCTTGAACAAGTTCAAAGGATTACCAAATTATCACCTGCCATACGATATCTGAGCTATGAAGAAAGGTTAAAAATATTAAACTTAACTACCCTTAGAGAACGCAGAACGCGTGGAGGTCTAATAGAGACTTATAAAATCCTCAACCGGCATTACTCAGTAAATTTGAGTTTCTTCACACTTAATAACGATAGAAGACTACGGGGTCATCAGTATAAACTCGTTAGTGAGCGTTTTAGTAAATTATGTCGTCAGCATTTCTTCTCTAATAGAGTAATTCGTAACTGGAATGCTTTGCCAAATGAATGTGTTAGTGTTGAGACAATAAATTCTTTTAAAAATCAGTATGACAGGCTCTGTAAATAATAGTGTATATAAACTAGTGTAAAAATAGTGTAATAAAACAAGTTTAAACGGCAACGCTGCCTAACTTAACTCTTAATAATAATAATAATAATAAGTATAATCTTAAAATTACATTAAGAAATTAAATATATGCAAAGTTTTAATAAATTTATAACTGCATTATCTATACATAATTACATTCTTAATCTAAATATCTAAATCTAATTCTGTTTTACTATCCGATTCATCATTGAGATTAATTACAATAGGATTTATGTTTTTTTCGATAGAAATGTAAGAGTCTTCAATTTTTATAATGGGCTGTAGTGAATTTTTCCAGCTCTCAACTGGTATGTTAGTAATTATATTTTTTATCAAATTTATAACACTGGGACTTAAAGTAGGTGTAACATTTTCTGCTCTGATCTTTGATTTTACTTGGTTCCACAAATGGTCTATGGGGTTAAACATACAGTCATACGGAGGAAGCCGTAAGACCAGCCCAGCCTGTTCAGCCAAATTTTCACATACATATTGTTTTTTAATTGCATATGAATTTAGAACTTCCAAAAGTTGCGTTTTTTTGTAACTAAATTCAAAATAAATATAATTTTCTAACAAATATTCCTGGATTTCAGTTTTTGAACTTGATGAAGCTGGTGCTTTGTGTAGCAGACGGCTGTGGTAGCTTGCATTATCCATGACAATAACACTGTTCATACGGGAACTTTTGTTTCTTAATTTCATAGCTATTTGGGGTTTTTTCGGAAATTTAGTTTGATTATTGCAAAATGGACATAAATTTAGTTTATTATTCTGTATTCGTATCATCGAAAAAAAAACGTAGATTAGTTAGTCATCGAATTTAGGCGAACTACCGAAAAATTTTACGATATTAACCGCAGGTTTTAAAAATTGGACTTGGTGATAACTTTGACATAAATTATACAGGGTGTCCTATAAGGCGTTTTCGGCGATATCTCGAAACCCTTTACGCATAGCCTTTTAAAAAATATTTATGCTAAAATCGACCTCGAGAAAATGCTGGAAAAATTTTTTTCAAGTTTCTAATTCCGCTAGGGGCGTAAAAAAGAAAAAATTAAAAACACGGATTATTTAAAAAAAAATCTGTATTAACTTATGTCGTTGATAGTTTCTCACAAACTTGTAAAATAAGGAAGCTTTTTTCTTTTAAGCGTTTTTCCTAACCTGTCAAATTTAGGAAGGGGGAGGAGCGAATGTACATTTAAAATAACTTTGGGTTTTGGCTTAACCGATTTTGATAAACTAGGTTTTGTTTGAAAACTTTTACCGGGGTTAAGATAAAATATTGGTATAATAAATTTATTTTTTTGTTTTATCCCCAGAAACTGATTTGTGTCAAAGTTTTTTTTTTTTTTCCCAAAAATTTAAATACAATGGTTTTTTATTATTATAAACCCAAATTTAAAAAAAGCATAAAAAGTAAAGAAACTGGTGAAAACCGCAAATTTGATATCTTAATTAATTCTCGAGTTATTGGCGAAAAACTTCATTATCGTATTCTTTCCTATTTTAAGCTGTCAGATAAACAACGCGGGTTTTAAAAAGAAAGGGCCCTGACAACAAAAACCAATTTTTTTCTTGCGAATATTAAAAATATCAATAATATCCTTATTATTTGTTTATTATCAATTTAATAACAGCATTCGTAATTACACGGCTCGTGGATAAAAATACTGATTTTTTTATCTACGGGCTTTGGCTAATGTATCTTTATTGTGCTGGGAAAAGGGGTGCACATTTCCAGTTCCTTTAAACGGGGTTTTCAAACGTCTAAACACTTTTTCATTAAAATGCCTCTTTCGTAATACCTTATGGCATGTTTTCTGGGCCGCAATAGAGGCATTTAAAAAAAATCAAAATAAACGGCAAACATATCGTTGCCCCGGTGGTGAAATAAGACAAAATTTTAAAAATTTCTTAATAACGATTAACAAAACCACTACTAATAAAAATAACAAAGAACGCGATAAAAAAGAACTAAAAATTTAAAAAAAATCAGGTTTGACAAAAATGCATTGTCATTTTTTGACTCTCTTTTTTCTGTGATTTTTGACGTCCCCGGGACTCTCGAAAAAACGCCCCTTGTTTATCTGACAGCTTAAAATAGGAAAGGATACGAAAAGGGATTGCAGTTTTCGGCAATAACTCGAGAGTGAATTAAGAATCGATATGCGGTTTTCACCAAATTTCTTTAATTTTTTATGCTCTTTTTAATATTTATTAATTATAATAATAATACCACTGTATTTAAATTTTTCGAAAAAAAAGACAAAATTTAATTTATTATACCAATATTTTATCTTAAGCTCTGATAAAAGCTTTTTCAAACGAAACATAGTGTATCAAAATCGGTTAAGCCAAAACCAAGTTATTACATTTTTTTTAAATGTGCATTCGCTTCTCCCCCCTCCCTATATTTGACAGGTTAGGGAAAAACGTTTAAAAGAAAAAAGTTTCCTTATTTTACATAGTTTGTGAGAAAACTATCAATGACATAAGTTAATATGGCATATTTTTAAATATTCCATGTTTTTAATTTTGTTCTTAGTTTTACGCCCTTTAGCGGTAGACTTAGAAACTTGAAAATAATTTCCAGCATTTTCTTGAGGTCGATTTTACTATACATATTTTTTCCCAAATCTATGCGATAAAGGGTTTTCGAGATATCGCCGGAGGACGACCATATCAGGACACCCTGTATATTTATTCTGATATTAATTTTACTATTTCTTTAGCCCAGATGGTACTCGTAAATCTGGGACATTCATTTTTTGAATAACAAATTTTATAATAACAATGTATGACATTTTTTATTTTAATAATTAATTTATAATTACTATGCGAGCAGTATAAAATTCAATATTTGTCTCACAATATAGTAACTTTAATTTTGCCACCATGAGCGCTAGTGTATAATCACCGAGGTCACGCAGGTTCTCTATGCTTTTATGGGTGAAGAAACTGGACAAAATGCTCGAAAAACAAGATTGCTATACCTAAAGAGGTATACCCAGATCCTAACACTCCGAGCAAAAAAGTTTTATCCAACAACTTCGGATTTGTGAAACATATCGTGGCATAAACAAGTTATGTTAGGTTAGAAATTATTCTTGTAACCTAATAATACTTTAACTTTTATTTTTTTATGGGTATAAAATAGGATGTTTGGCAACGTCGTAGAGAAGTCAAAATCATATGCGGCTTTTGACAACTTCCTCACGTGCTAAAAATATTTGCCTTACCAGGAACGCTGCAGGCGGGTACAAAAAGTATTGTTACAGAATTAACTAATGTTTTAATTAAAAAAATAGGTACTGAAGGTGGCTACATTACCAAAGAAGCCACCCATTTTACTATATATTAAAGTATTTCTATAACACCCTGTATATATGTACACTTGGTATTTTAGTTAAATTATACCTAGAACAACTCCACTACGTATCGTGACTACCCTACATTGATTTTTGGCTTGACCATCTAATTTAGCAGCCTTTTCCCATTCCAAAACCAATTTGGAAAAAAAATCAAATGGTGCGCCTTCGCTACATTCATTATATTCAGTCTGTTGTCTGGCTTGTAAGCTCCCACACCTAAAATTAAAATGGAAATAAAGATGAAACCGGCTTATGTTACTGAAATTCTTAAATGTTTTAAGACCTTTTTTTAAATATTAAGGTATGTATACACCAAAAAATAAACAAGAACAAACATTCGTTTTTGTTCACCTTGTTTGTACGTGTTCTTTGTTTATTGTTCGCGTAATTTTGTCTGCATAGCGCAATCAAATATTTGGTCACTCTCGTTTGACCAGTTGGAAAAGTTATGGATGGCGACGAACAAAATTTATTTCTTTTTAGGTATGTATAGTCTGTGTATACCGTCTTAGCTCTTGCCTTCATTTATGGATTATGCCTGCCGACAGCAATAAAACTGCGGATCGGTAGGTATTAAAGGACAGAACATTAGGGACGGACTTTAATAATATAAAGATTTATAATTTATTGTTTATTTAGGTAAGTATAATCTTAAAATTACATTAAGAAATTAAATATATGCAAAGTTTTAATAAATTTATAACTGCATTATCTATACATACTTACATTTTTAATCTAAATATCTAAATCTAATTCTGTGTCATTATCAAAGTCATCATTGAGATTAATTACAATAGGATTTATGTTGTTTTGGATAGAAATGTAAGAGTCCTCAATTTTTATAATGTGCTGTAGTGAATTTTTCCAGCTCTCAACTGGTATGTTAGTGATTGCATTTTTTATCAAATTTATAACACTGGGACTTAAGTAGGTGTAACATTTTCTGCTCTGATCTTTGATTTTACTTGGTTCCACAAATGCTCTATGGGGTTAAACATACAGTGATACGGAAGAAGCCGTAAGACAGTATGCCCAGCCTGTTCAGCCAAATTATCACATACATATTGTTTTTTAATTGAATATGAATTTAGGACTTCCAAAAGATGCGTGTTTTTGTAACTGAATAAGTTTTTGTTAGAACTATTAATAATAAGGATATTGTTTTATTATCATGTGAGATTATGTATTTTTTCGACAAAGCAAAAGAAAATAAAATATAATAATAATAAATTATATGATATTATGAGGAAAAAAGACTATATAATGGTTTTATGCAATAAATCTATTTTAATTTTTTTTAAAGTATTTAGAAAACACATAAGCCTTTCCCAACAATAAGTTTTTGACGTAAACTTTTAATTTATGAAAACTACCTATATATTTGATACTAGTGGGTAAATAATTAAACATTATTTTAATCATAAACTGAAGATTTTTTGATTAAAGTAGAGCATGGATTTGAAAGATTTGAAAAATTTTGTTTAGTATTCTGCGAGGAACTTTTATTATGGTTAAACCAATATTTTTTGTATATTAAACACACTGTTTCTAAAATAGAGATGGAATTAAGTCTTAAACACTGAAATCCGTCATTTCCTAAAATGAATGCCAGCCAACAGCGTAATAGTTTTTTTCTGTGATGCCTGAATTCATTTTTTGCCTATACAAGGAATGACTAAATGTTTAGTTCTTGTCGATTAAGAAAGGTTTTTACGCTGTTTGCAAGCAATACATGTACTGACTAGTCATTTGTCATGTTTGACTATACTAATATTATAGAAAGGAAAGATTTAATTATTTTTTTGTTTGCACTGAATAGGCTGCGAAACTACTGTACCGATTAAATTTTTTTTTATCATTAGAATCCTACATCCTGATGAACATAGGAGTGAAAAAAAAAAAACTTAACCATTTCCGGACTTAAAAATATAAAAACAGGTTTTAAAGCTTTTGAATAAGATTAAAAATGATCTGTTTTAATATGTGATGTGATGTGACGCGATGGATAGGAGGGAAGGGAGGAGCAATATTCCGCAAAAACGGGAAAGAACCAAATCAGTCAAAATTGTGTAGTTCACGGGGCGAAGCCGGGCGAAATGCTAGTGTTACGATATTTTTATGGAAACATGTAAACTGCCATTCGACAAAATAATACACACAAATAGCACAGATTTAACTAAACCAGATGTAAAGCCTCGGCTCGATTGAAGTTTTTGACTCGAGCAACACACAAAGGCATCGCTTTAAGAGGCATTCTTTTAACGGGCAGCGGCTACCTGCACTACTGAAAATCAGACTTTTTTTTTAAGGACAGGAACGTATTGCACGAATCTGTCAAAATTAAAAGGTAACAAAAATTGACTATTTTTAAGCTTCAGTATTGAATATGTACTTGGGTTTAATATTAAAATAAGGGTGTCCGAAAAGTCTGGATGGGCAAATATCTCGAGAACGAAAGGTTGGATTTAAGATTGCAACTGAACTTTGTTTTGAAACAATCGTCTATCTAATTCTGATGTCAAAAACCCCCCCCCACTCCTTTAAGGGGGTGAACGTAATGGTTTTATAATTTTAAATAGAAACCCCTATTTTTTTGCATTTTCGGATTTCTCAAAAAATTCTGTGTTTGGCCCCCAATTTTCACCCCCAACCCACGCCACCCCTTCACAGGGGATGAAAAAAACGAAAAAAAAAAGTTAAAAAAATAAAACTAAAACTGAACAGTTTAAATATTTAATTAAATCCGCAATAAAAATAAACATGTACAAAAACATGTTACCCAACTTAAATTTCACCCCAACCCTCCCACCCCTCCACAGGGGATAACAAAAATTATTTAAAAAAAATGAAACTGAACATTCTAAATTTTAATTAAATCCATAATTAAAATAAACATGTCAGAAAAATATGTGCGAACTAAAATTTTACCCTTCAAACCTTGCCACCCTTTCATGGGGGATGACAAAAAATTAAAAAAATAATATTGCAATAAAAAAATGTTTATTTTTATTACGGATTTAATTAAGAATTTAGAAGGTTCAGTTTCAATTTTGTTTTATTAATTTGTTTCATCCCCTGGGGGGAGGGGGTGGCGGGTGGGGTTAGGGGGGATTTAATTAAATTTTAAACTGTTCGTTTTAGTTTTATTTTTAACTTTTTTTCGTTTTTCATCCCCTGTGAAGGGTGGCGGGGGGGGTGAAAATGGGGGGAACAGAATTTTTGAGGAATAAAATCAAAAATAGGGGTTCTATTTAAAATTATAAAAAACCCCCCTTAAAAGGGGGGGTGGTTTTTGACATAAATTAGATAGAAATGTGTCAAAAAAAAGTTTGTTCAATCTTGGAATCGTTCTCGGATTTGACAGCAAACCCCAATTTTTTTCAAGCGTCCAAATAATAACTTAGGCACAGCAGGAATTTTTTTATTTACACTAGAATATTCCAATAAATCATATAATAGTAGAAATACCAATATTGTAATATTCAAATATTACAACGCTATTATGATAGAAATACCAATGTTGAAATATTCAAATTTTAATTAATCACCCAAATATTCACAATCAATTTTTTTTTTTTTTAAAGTTCTGACAATTTTGCCATTATAATTTGAAATGTGAATTATAGCAGACGGCCAAGCTTCACGCTAAAAAAAGTCTATTGTGATTTTTGAATCTGAATAAATAAATAACTTACCTTATAGAGTCCGGAAGGAAAAAAGTTATTTCTTTATTATTAGATGTACAGCATCTAATATGCACTTATAACCTGTCATGTTATAAAAGTCGAAAATAAAAATATATTAAAACTGACTTTTACGCTATGTTTCGATCTGGTCTTTTTTATCTGGGCAAATAGCATGTAAATTATCTCCGGGTTAACACATTATAACTGACTAGCATTTCACCCGGGCTCCGCCCGCGCCACTGGGCAATTTTGGCTGTTTTGGATTTTTCAGTTCTCGCGGAATATTGCTCCTCCCTCCCCTCCTATTTTATTGGTCACATACATCACCTCCCCGCGGTCCTTTTCCGTCACACACTACGCAGGTAGCCCCGGTCGTGCGATTGACCAATTTTTATTTTATTGTCTTTCATTTGTAATTATTTTGAAATATGAATGCACTTGGCTTGTTAAAAATTATTTGTAATATGAATGCGGTTCCATACAAACTTTCACCCCTCCCTAATTGTACCCATTTGGGAAAAGTTTTTAAAATCCTCTTTTTAGTCTTCTATTTTTCTGGGAACGAAGTAATTAACAACTCCCATATTAACAACTTCAAAATTAACGATTTTTTTACATAACTTTTATTCCCATTTTTACCCCCCAAAAATATAATTTCAAGAAAAAAATATAATATTTTTAATCGTATACATACCAATTTTTAATTCTAAGTCCATTATATTACCCATTTCTGGGTAATCAAAAGCTTAATTACAACCCCATATTTACAACTTTAAAAATGAAATTTTTTATAAAATTTTACCCCCATTTTAACTCCCCCCTTTCCCCCCCCCGCCCCTAAAAAAGGTGTTTAAAAATGTTAAAACAGATAATTTTTAATGTAATCAATACCATACATACCAATTTTCAACTTCTAAGTCCAGAAAACAAAGTTCTTTTTACATTTCCTCCCATTCTACCCCTTTAGGGGAAAAGGTTTATAAAATACTTTCTTAGCTTAAACTTTACCCAAGGGGTGAAATTTAAAAAAAAAACAGTTAATTTTTTAATCAAAATTTAAAAACCCAATAACAATTTTCATACTTTCAATTAAATGCCTTTTGGGGAGGAAAGCCTAAAATCCTTTCTTAGCAAAGTCTCCTATTTTTCTGGGGTAAGTCTGATTACCAACTTCCACATTAAACTTCCAAAATGACAATTTTTCTGTAATTTTAACTTTTATCCCTCATTTTTTAAACCCCCCCAACAGATGTAACTAAAAAAAATTTAAATAGATCATTTTTTAAAAATCAAAAATAAGACCAATTTTCATGCTTCTGTCCAGAAATGATAAAGTTCAATACAAAATTTTACCCCCCCCTTTTCCTTTAGGGGGGAGTTTTTTTAAAATTTTTGTTCATCAAAGATAATGTAGGACTAATGGTAAAAAAATTTAAATCAGTCCAGTAGTTTTGGGGTTTTAATCAAACAAACAAACAAACAATTAAATCTTTCATCTTTATAGTTTTGCATAGATAGTATAGATCAGGGGGCCCAAACTTTTTCCCCCTTAGGGCCATACCATGATACTATTACTCGAAGTTAGTCCTCCGCCTGACTCCCCCGATGACAAATTTCCCCCAAACAGCGAGTTTTAAATGGCATTGATTTCGTTTAGATGTTAGATGGATTAAGTAATGCCAAAATACAATAAACGTTAAAAAAAGGCTTTAAAACACTGCTTTCCCAACCGACAAGCAGAATTTTTGTCATCAGTGACGTAATGCGCAACGTCGTAGAAATTAAATCGCCGTTTTATCTTCATAATAGTATTGGGGTCATACTGATTACTCCAGTAA